>JAQBSW010003558.1:0-55000 GCA_029291075.1 Eudiplozoon nipponicum
AACGCGAACCCGCCATAATCAGAGTCTCTCCTATTAAAATTATCAAGATTTAACGATTGAATGTTTAGAAGTATGTGCACGAGCTCACGGCCAAAGCCTGACGTCCCTGAGAACTTACTGAGTGTAAATGACTAGAAACTTTATTGTTAGTAGCTTTAAACAATTAGAAGGCTTTAGGTATCATTATGAACATCCGTCAAAGATAAATTTATTTAAATCATGGTTGTGATCTCGATATAAAAACCAACCCCATAATATAAAGACTTTTTTCAATATAAAATAGGCATTACAAATGAAAGAAAGGCAATTTATGCAGTGGTCAGGTTCCGTATTTGTGCAAGTTATTCTTTAAATCAAGTTTGCGAACTTAAAATAAACAGAAATCCCACTGTATTTAACCAGTTGACGAAAAACATAACAAAACTACCGCCAATCGCAACGCACTGACGCGTTTCGAACTTCCATGATCATCAAGTATGTATTAGGTGTTGCGAACCTAGTAACAAATTAGTTCAGTTGTGACCAGAAGGATAAACCAAAGGCAGCATGAACGGAAAGTATATTCTCATGCACATTCGTTTCGTGCTTACTGGCGACTCATCAGTAGGAGCCGGTATTACGCCCTTCACCCACTATATATTTTGGTCAAGAATGTGGGATAATAGGACGGTACAGTAAGCACGAAACGATGGTGCATGAGATTATACTTACCGTTGATGCTGTCTTTGGTTTATCCTTCTGGTCATAACTGAACTAATTTGTTACTAGGTTCGCAACACCTAATACATACTTGCATATATATTAGTTCTCCGCAACAAACAGTATTTAACTGTTCCATGATCGTCATCAGAGTACGACGGCAAACTGACTAGCAAGGATCAAACCGCATTGCATAATTATGCAAAGGAAAATTAGATATGCTGCTCTCACCTCTAGTAGTTTTGCATACATTGTACGTGACTGGAAATGTCGGCTGCACAATTTATATACAGTCACTTTCATTACACACACGCACACACACACACTACACACACACACACATATATATATATATATATATATATATATATATATATATATATATATATATATATATATATATATATATATATATATATATATAGACAATATGATTAAATAATAATTTATTGCTTAGGTGGGGGTAACAATTCTTTAAATCAAGTTTGCGAGCGTCAGTGCGTTGCGGCTGGCGGTAGATTTGTTATGTTGTTCGACGACTGGTTAAATAAATGGGATTGGCGTTTACTTCAAGCACGCAAACTTGATTTTAAGTTTAGTTATCACCACTCGCGCAATCATTTAATATTTAATTTTATGGTCTATATATATATATATATGTGTGTGTGTGTGTGTGTGTGTGGTGAAAGCTTCATAAATCTAATGTTCGTGACTAGATAGAAATTGTGCAGCCGTCATATGCAAGACGGCTAGAGGTGAGAGCCGCATATCTAATTTTGCTCTCCATATATATTCAATGCGGTTTGATTCTCGATAGTCAGTTTTCCGTCGTAATCTGATGATGATCATGGAAGGTAAAATCGCGTCAGTGCGTTGCGGCTGGCGGTAGTTTTGTTATGTTGTTCGACGACTGGTTAAATACAATGGGATTGGTGTTTACTTCAAGCTCGCAAACTTGATTTAAAGTATTGTTACCACCACCCCTGCAATCAATTATTATTTATTTTTGCCAGTTAGTTTCTCATAAACAGTGCTTTTGAACATGTGGCAATTCTGAGGATTATGGTTTAAAAAATATTATGAAAATGTACATTGGTATAGACGAAAAAGTACTTATTTAAATTTTAACCTATTATTACGATTAAAATTATTGCTTACATTAAGAACACAACCATTACTAATAATAATTCTTACAATATGATAAAATATAATTAAACAGGTTGGAGGCTAAAATTTATTTTACCTCGTTGAATAAATTTCATTTAAATGTAAACCGTATTGGTATACGGTAAATAAACATCAAATTCAATACAGCTCATATATATATATATATATATATATATATATATATATATATAATATATATATTGAGACAAAATTCTACCAAACATATAAAAATTAAGTGAAATAAGCAAGGTACCTCACTCCATGTTGAAGTTTTCCAGGTAGGACTTCGTTCCAGACAAGTTATTTGGTGGCAGGGAATAGTGAATGGCTTAACAGGATCAACAATATTGCTCAAACGCTGTGCGGATGCTGAGCTCAGTAAAATGTGATCAAACAATGCAGCCGCGTTCGCAGCAGCTGATGAAGTCACTGGAGTGGCATCTGTGAGACTGGGCTGATCTCGCTGCATACCTGTATCTTTCGCTAGTCCTGTGGAAGTTGAATCTTTTGCCAGGCGCAGTCCCGTTCCCGAGCTAATTTTTTCGAAGAAAAATTTCGTATTTAGAGTTTAAATATGCCGAGGCTTTTTGTTTTACATAGTATATAAAACGCAGTAGCTGATAGGCCACTAATTGACTGGAGCGAGATAACAGTATACTTTTGGTTCAAGCAAAGTACTAGATAAGGTTGGTGGCGTGATCGACTAAGGTAAGACATGCTTGTGGTTGTAGGCTATTTAAAATTATTTTCGTTGTATTTGTGAAAAAGTCTTTTCACCTTTTCAAGAATAAGCAATGTAAGTTTTCAAAATGTTTGTGGAGTTAGTCATATGAATGTGAATACACAGTTATTCTATTATGAATTACTTATAAATTATAAATTATATATATATATATATATATATATATATATATATATATTTATATATATATATATTCATATTTTATTCATGCTATTTTTATTTGTATACCAAAAACAGGATAAAAAATAACGCATTTATTCGAATGTACATAGATTTCGTTTGAAAAATGTATGTTCCTATCGAATTTGACTTTAAATTTATATTTTAGTTGTCACAAATGAAAAATTGTGAATCACTATTGACTAGATTAGCTCAGTTCAATAAAAATAGCATTGAAATCATGAATTGCCTTATAGGATCCGAATTGCCTGTTGAATTAAAGTAGGCAGATTGACCGGATGTGCTGAAACGCGCGACAATTTGTCCTCCGGCAAGTTGGTATAAAGCGACCGGACTGCCGTGTTCCTTTTGACAGTGCTCTGTTGCAATTGATTGGCGTTGAATTGACAGCCCGACAAGAAGGTCGCCATGTGTCAACGAGGCGTTTGTTGTAGACAAAGACGACGAATAGAGCGAATGGTGTGGGTCATTCGGTGACGTGTTGACGCCAAACATCAGCTGCTCACACTGCAGCTGACCCGACTTCACGCCTTCTCCACACGAGGCCGAGCACTGTGGAAAAATCGAACAGAATCATAAAGCAAATCCATGTAATGGTCATTAAGGAGAATATAATTACAGGTAAACATAAAATTATATACATAATTTTTTGCTAGTGCTTATTTAAAACTAAGAATTATTCGCAAATTATTCCACGGATAATTACCTCGAAAATTTTCCTACCAAATTTTAAAGGACAAAATTTGGCATAGATATCATATAACAGTTTTGTTGCATAGACCTAATCTCTATGCAGTTATGTTATAGGTGTTGCGCAACTAGTAAAAAATTAGTTCAAATATGGCCAGAAGGATAAACCAAAGTCAGTAAGAACGGAAAGTATAATCTCGTGCACATTGGTTTCCTGCTTACTGGCGAATAAGCTTTAAAAGAAACAGGGAATGGATTAATAATCTTTTTTTATGTTGCGGCACAAGGTGATTGCATCCACTGTCTACCTGATTATTCCAGATATTTCGACTTTTTTTGCTGAAGTCTTTTTCAATTGAAAGCACATCACACAAAAAGTTCTGTACTCGGGTATTCACTGTATCTTGCCCCCTCTTCAACGAGATGCCACTTTTAATTACTTCATTTAGGAAAGCAACTGTAAAAATAGGCATGAAGTGTGCAAATAGGAAATGACATTTGTCATTTTAGTTTCACTTGAATGACTGCTACTCGTGCCGCTAATTATATGTCACAGATTATTTATCAGTCTCAAACAAAAGCCCACATATACGCACACTGACGTGGCATTCTCTTATCTAGTGAATCGTCAGATGTTGATAAATGGCTGTAATTTCACTTGAATAAATGTACTCGTGCAGTAACTGATTTACCCGCAATCCAAAACGAACGAGAACACATCCACACAGGCATGACGTACGCTTATCTAATGAGTTGTCTGTAGTTGTTATTAAATCACTGTAATTTCATTTCGATGAGTGTACACATGTAAACACATGCACAAACCAATTTGACATACACATAAGGTGTGAAAAAAACCAGTTATGCTTAAGAGATCTAACAATAAGTATAAATGGGGCAGTTTAAACTAAATTTTACACTTGACATATTAATTTTTAAATTGTTTGTGTAATGTGCTTTACATTGAAAAAGACTAGCAAAAATAAGTCGAAATACGTGGAATAATCAGGTTGATATTGAATGCAAACACATTGTGTCGCACTACAAGGAAAAAGTTATTTCTGGCGAATCGCCAATTTATCCATTACATATTTGGATGAGAAGTTTGTGACAACATGATGGTACAATCGACAATACGAATGTGTAAACCTGCAGTTGTAGAGCTAACTGCATATAAAGTCTACGACAATGCAAATTATAAACCATCTCACTCTATATAATATATATATATATAAACCGAGCCAGCAAAAGATACCAAAACGATGGCTGTTGTGTCAATACCTGACACCAACAATATGGTTCCCTAATTGGTACATGGTAACAACGCTGTTTGCTTAGTCTGTATATGGTACCAACAATATGGATTTCAATGTGTGCTAAAATTCACCAAAATTGAGAATTAAAACTATTTTTGAACACCTGTTACTGAAGCATATCCATAAACTGTGTCTTTGATCGATATCAGTTATCAAATTTCATGGCAACCATGACATCATTCTATTAAATATATAGCAGTTAGATACTGTTTGTGGCGGAGAACTAATATATATGAAACTGTGTATTAAGTGTTGCGCACCTAGCAATTAAATAATATATGTCATCAGTTTAAAATTTACCTAAATACATATTTCCTATAGATGACAAAAGAGAGATAGAAGCTTAAGCAATACTCTTATAGAAATTGTAAGGAAACATACAATTTTTAAACGAATCATACATTCATATAGAAATAGTACATTGCACAAGTGACCTACGTCGGTAACTGTTGTCTTGGGCCGTGCTGATATGTTTTAGCTAGAAAAAAGCATTTATAGAGGCGAATAGTGATGTTGCGCCTTAATAGCGTAGAAAAACTCTTGACGACCGACTCGATTTAATCTATCTATTACCATTGCTTTTACTCGACATTTGCAGAATTAACGACAATTTATCAGAAAATTTGTTCAAAACTTCCATCATAACTACGAGGCGACTGCATAAGATTTCCAATGATGTATTAATACGTTGGTATGACTAGCTTTAGCATACCAATTCTCAACATATTATTACGCCTCACAGTTTAGTGTAAGCCGATTCAATATTTTGTTATGATGCAAGACCGGTTAAAACTGCTTTAGCGTTTATCTCAAGTTTTCAGATCTGATTGAAATAATTTCTATTTCTCCAAGTAAAACTAATGCTTGTATTATTGTTTAACTTATATTCTTTGGTGATTTAATCGATCTATTTATCAATTTGATTTATGTAAAATTTTAGGTCGTTTTTAACTGTTTTTATTCAGTACGCGTTTAAAATTTATTTTTTCTTCATAATAACATACGTAAATGAATGTTTACTAAAAAAGCGACAGGTATTATTAAGCAGTGTATTACATATTTTTGATCTTATACCTTTTTGAATTAAACGAGAAACAAAATTAGTTTAATCAAATCAAGTTTACTTGTTGATAGATAATTTGTCCAAAATATAGCGCCTAAATTCAGGTATACTTAGATGTAAAGCTAAATTTATTAAATATAGCCTGCACCATGTCTTTAATCGTAGAATGAGCGATGGCATCCTTCGGGTGTCGAATACTCTTACTTATCTGGAAGGAACCACAGAGGTAAGCGTAGGTAGGGACGTCTCCTGGTTAATATAATAAATAACTACATCAACGCTTACAAAAAGGTTCAAGTGTTAAATTGGTTCCCAACACATGATACGAAATAATTTAAGCAGACGAAGAAAACGTTTAGCGTATTTTGGCGACGAATTGATGCCTTTTTTGGTAGTTCCAATTTATTTGATGTTTAAAATAGGAATATTTTATTCGATTATTTAAGTTTTTTAGGATTTTTGCAGAAAATTTTTAGACTGGCTTTAAGCTCTGTCTGGACATTGCAAACTCAATGAAGCTAATTCATTTTGTTGATATGACTGATGGAAGGTTTCGTAGGTCCCGGAACAACTGAAGCATTGTCTTATAACAAGAAGCGTAAGAGTCAGAATTCGAAACTTATACAGGCAAAAGATTCACATTTACGACCTGAAGACGATCAAAGACTGTCGTACGCCTCGTATAATAATTGAGACATACTCAAGCGGAGAGTGTTTGTTGGGCTTAATAAACTATTAAATCCATTATTTTGCTTTATTCTTCTATTTATAATTACAGTCCACATTATAATCAATCAGGCAAATGAATTTTTCCCTGTTTTAAAATTTCTAGTCTTTTGGCAATTATAATGTTAAATATTGTTTGTTGCGAAGAACTAATATATATGCAAGTATGTATTAGGTTTTGCGAACCTAGTAACAAATTAGTTCAGTTGTGACCAGAAGGATAAACCAAAGGCAGCATGAACGGAAAGTATAATCTCATGCACATTCGTTTCGTGCTTACTGGCGACTCATCAGTAGGAGCCGGTATTACGCCCTTTAACCACTATATATTTGGTAGAAGAATGTGGAATAATAGGACGGTACAATTATAATGTTGTTTCAATGAATCAAAATTCCTCCCTTTGCCCTTTACAATTTAAAAAAATTATCTAAGAATTTCGTTCATTCAGCGATTCTATTCGGTCAAATTTAAGCCTAGTTTGCAAGTTATTTGATTTTACTCTTTCGTTCTTCTCAGTTAACACGATATTAAAATTAACTATTCTATGGAATCTCAAAACATTTATTCTATTTTATTCAGATTATCTTTGATTTTTGAAGTCTATACCATTAACATATTCATAGTGTTGACATACAGTGGAATTCCTTATGTATTGGTTTGCTTTCTTACTATTCTGATGCTTGCAACACAGAAATCACATCAAGCAGATATGGGTGCATTTTAGAAAATTATTTCGGCTCACGAGAAATACTTTCAATAAAATACCTGTTTCATAAATCACGATAACGGTTTGTGTTATGTCATGTTAAAGATTTCGGCATACGGTTCTAATCAATAACAGCAAGAGTGATCACAACGTTATGCATTTGCGCGCTAACATAGATAACAGAACTAACATCGATTATTTTGATAGTATTTACAGATGTGGATGTAATTAAATATACCAATACGTATTTATATATTTATATATTGAATTAAATTATAGAAAAAACATGGCAAAAGATAGCATTTATAATTCGTCAAGTAGGCAGATTACATCCATATTGGGCAAACATCAGGTACTTGACAGAAGTGCATTTGCTATCTTATGCAATTTTAAGTCGATAAAAAAAGTTTTTGTAATAAAATCCTGCCTTTAAACTTCATCACACCCTCCTGGTGGCATGATTGTTTTCCTAAATGGAGAGGTAATGGGTGCCTATTAGGAACATTGGGTCGGATGCGATGCAAAATAAGCTCAACATGAAGGAAAGACTGTCCAAAAAAAAAGTTGACACATAAATGAATATTTCATACAAAGCGCAACTTGTGTGGCGCAGTGCATAAACTGCTAGACTATGAACGAAATTTACCCAGACATGAGTTTTGGTCGCCGCGATACGGATAAGTATTTTATGTACACTAAATAATAAAGTAACCGATTTACTTTACGAATTTTCTTGTGCTTCATTATTCAATGTTCAGATTATATTGAAAGCAGGTATAAGAATATATATATATATATATATATATATATAAGAGTATATATATATATATATATATATATATATATATATAATTTTTTTTGAAATTTATGGCCGCATTTTGATGATATTTATTTTGTGAATATAAACTAAATTTTGCTTTACTTTGAAAAGACGATTGACCGTGTAGACGTTTTCCATCAATAATGGAAGCTTGTCAAGTGAACCCAATTTTATCGAAGACTAGCTTTCAAAACCGGAGCACATTTGCTTCTGAGTCCTGCACTGATAACACTGTTCTATCTCTGACGCAAATTGGAAAATTTTAACACTTCAAATTATTTTTTGTTGGCATTTTTTCAGATGCATCCTATTTGGTATCTCTGCAAACTGAAGTTCCAGCATGACAGTCGAGATCGGGAATTATAGATCAGACACCATAATATATATATATATATATATATATATATATAAATTAGCCAAAAAATTAAATATGACGTAAAATGGAAAATTTACCCATCTGAAATAATGGCTGACTTGTAATTGTGCAATTCTCTGTAGTAGCGTAAATTGCTGCAACATAGGATCTAAAACGGGAGCAATTTTTCCAGTCATTCATTGTATACTTTAAGCATTGCATGCCGAATTATTTTTAACAATAGCTAAATATTTTATCATTTTGATATATGGTGTATGCTCGTAGAAACATCTACTTTCAAAATGCTTTAACTGACCAGATCCGTTCTGTCGTCTTATCGCAAGAATCAAGCTATCTGTAGAAGTTATATTGAAGCAAAGTGTTACCGAAGAACATAATTACACACACACATATATATATATATATATTTATATATATATATTATTAGGAAGAGAAAACTCATTAATAAAAAAGGGGATAATGGCCATTTATCAAAATATCACTTTGCCTTTTTTCATTTTTATAATCCAAGGTTTTCATTTGATTATGTGGTTGGCGAATATTCTGACACGGTTTTCTATTTCTTGTTTGATCTGATTGGTAAGTTTATATGCATTTGTGTCTGTGTATGTTTCTTTGCGTGTAGTGTTTTATATCTTCTAATTAACTTTAGCAGATGTTTAAAAAAGGAGCCCAAAATTTGTAATTGACTAGAGCGCACTCTACATAAGTTGAGCAGATGATTTAATATAGTTGTTTACAGACTCAGCAGACCCAACCGAACTTATCATGCAAGCCAATGGAGCCGACCCATACATGAAATTTACTCTCTAAAGAGAAAATGCAATAATTTTCCATTCTTGGATAACCAACTCACTCGAGAATTAAATGGTGATTTGATAATGGCAATACATAGAAAATCCACTTTCATTAGGCAATACATTCAATACAACATCAGCGTGCCAAAGTCACATAAAATAATCATAGCTAACGACCTAGCTAGCAGAATTAGGAAGATCTGCTCTGAACACGAGATCAAAGAGGAAGTGGACTACCTGAGGAAATGTTTACTAATGAATTGCAACCTATATATATATATATGTATATATATATATATATGTATATATATATATATAAACGGTTTATACAAAACCCTGCAGAAAATTGCAAACAAAACTCGGCTTTTAGACCGGTTTCTTACATATTTAAGTCAAAATTACTGCAGGCAGTGATCAAACCCATGTATTAGGGATTCGCAATCACTTTACTATTACTCTCATCTACGGTTGGCGAAATCATTGAAAAAATAAAAACTTCGCTAGCGAGGTTTTTCAGTACTGCTGCCAGTTATAACGGAAAACTTGCAATAAATATTGGTTCAATGCCGCGTTTTGCGTACGCGGGTAATAGTTGTACACGGGCAGTTACACAAAGATCTGATTCATCACACTTTCTGATTTTGTTTTGTCTTTGATCGGGTTGAATTCTTCTTTTTTCAACTGAAAATGCGGTTCTATCACATCTTTGTTTACTGGTGACAACATTTGCTTAAATCTGTTATCGTGAAGTTTGTACTGTGTTGTGTTGCCTGAGGATGGTGCTGGAAAGTAGGCACCGAAACGTCGCCAGTAAACAAAGATGTGATAGAACCGCATTTTCAGTTGAAAAAAGAAGAATTCAACCCGATCAAAGACAAAACAAAATCAGAAAGTGTGATGAATCAGATCTTTGTGTAACTGCCCGTGTACAACTATTACCCGCGTACGCAAAACGCGGCATTGAACCAATAAACTTGTACACACCGCAACAAAATTTCAAAAATTATCTTGCAATAAATATTTTGATGAATTTCTAATTGTGCTAGAGTCTTTGAGCACGGCCGGCTGGAAGTTGACAAACTGGGCAGACAGAACTGTCCTATGCGTCAGTTTGAGTCTCAAATTTTATCTGGCCCATATAGTTATGATCATTTCTAGATAAATTATATATTTACTGCCTTCCAGAGTTTCATGATCACATACTATTTTTTATACAAAACAGTTCGGATAATCATAATCAGATATGTAACTGCATTTTGGACATTATCATTTAATTTTTTTAGAAAATTCTGTGGATTTTTTGCTGTCTACTTTCCTGGAAAAAGTGCTAAATATTCTCACGTGATAAAAAATTAGTATGATACGCCGAAAAGTATTAACTGCATTCTGCTCTAGAGGACGGCATTGTTGAGTATAACACAGAGCATTGAAGAAGTTAATTCAATTTAATTCAGAATCAGTTCATCGCTTTTAAAAGAGTATCTACCTGAGTTAACTGCACTCGGCCCCACCGAACACAGGATGGATTATCACATTCCTCGGAGTCGAGAGGTTTGATGGCGCGCTTTCTACTGGCTATCGCCTTAGTGTAGGCTTGCAGACAATAGTCATACGGTACTTCTCGCAGCATACCGTCGTGTTCTCCAGGGTCCTTCATTTCAATCAATGCTCGCTTTCCATCCATCATAGAATATACACCATCACGATGGTAGCTACTTGCGCCAATCACCGACATGAACACTGACTGATTAATCAGGACAAAATAGGAATTGAAGATAGAATAAAAGCCTGTACATTTTTCTCTAATCAAATAAGTGTTCACCTATTTAAATATTTCAACGAACATGAGTTTTGCTGGCTGTGATAAAAATTAATTTAATCAAAGTTCGATTTTGACTCATTTCGTATAAATACTTGCCAGTACAAACTAAGAATTATATAGTGCGGAAAATGCAATTCATCCAGTAGACCGGTTTCGTCCTTATTGGGAATTCATCCCGTACTGTCCAGAAATTGCCCCGGACAGGGCTCGAAACTGGGCACGGCCGCTTCGGAATCTGGTGCTCTAACCACTGAGCCACACTGTCGCACATTACATGCAATTTTTGTTATATACCTAATAACGCTACTTGGTAGGCTTTTGCTTCAGATGGCGCCTGTATGACATCAATTTAGACCTGAAGTTCCAATTAACCATCCTAGTGTATCAACATAGGGTGAAATGTTCACAAAAGCTTTGGTAGAAAAAGGTTGAATCCATTCTAATATATAATCCGATTATTTCATTTGTATTGCTTGTTCTTTCAGATATTTCAGTATTATAGTTTCAATCGATTTATGTACAATAGTGTTTATATGAGTTCAGTTTCATGATGAGATTTCATTCTGTTACCCCAAGATTAGCTGAAATTATCTATATAAATTTTCATAATGCGAGAAATTGAAACATAATTTAGTGCACGTTTAGTTAGGATTTAAAATACCCATTTAAATCTTATTTTCTTTATCATTTAATTTATGCTCGTCTTGGTCGCGCTTTACGTTTGCTGACTAAGTGGTATTTTGCACATGAATTCTGTGCACTCGAGGTTAACAAGGGTTGCATTAATGAAAGTTTCTTTCAGCTGCAACTAATTTTCCATCAAGTTTTGATTGACTTCTGTAGTAAATTTGCACCGCGCTATTTCGTCCCGGTGAATGTGTATCTGTTTTAAGTGTTTTTTAATGGTTGCAAACAGAACACCGTAGAACATTGTCTATAATAGAATTAAACAAATCGCATCTGGCAACAAATCAAACGTATACCAAACACAAACATAATTATATGTATTTTAATTAGAAGTCAATAAATAAGTAAATTTAACAGTAGAGAGTATTGAACAGGAAAATAATTAATATAAAATAAAAACTTTTACCCCAATGAAAAGGAGTCAAACATTTAATGATTAATAAAGAGAAATTTAGCAGCAAATAATTTGTAGACTGCTCACCGGTAGCGAAGAACAAAAAGGAGCAAACAAATACTGCAATAAACTAAGCAATTTCAACACAGTTATCTGATCCTTATGCTTTTGTTCACCTTTAAAATTTATCATCTGAAAGGCTAGAAACTCATTTCAGGGTTTATGTTCACAACCGTCCACTCTTCCTTTTGCGAAAAACAGTAATTCTTTTTAAAAAAATAAACCGATTACATCAACGCAACTGCAAAACTTGATTCTGGGCATATTTACAAAATAAATGTACAAGAAGAGCTCAGAGTCGCCTTAGACATTTTTACTAAAGATAATGAAAAACTCGATTTTTCGTAACATGTTAACAGACAATTATAATAAATGTAAAAGCTACATAAAAGAAAATGTGAAATACTCCCGATTTCAACACCAACAAATCATGGTGTCAAAGTGATTTTAGTGTTTTTAATGATGAGAAATTCGAAGGGAGATCAAGAACAAAATACGAAAAATTAATGGCGAAGAGGAATTCTGCGGATCCGCAGATTCTATCGATTTTATTGTTTATAATATATGGAAACCGTTTAAAAAACAAATAACCATTGGTTTATCAATACAAGCTCTGCATTTTTCTTATACCATCAAATTTTGTTTCCGACTAGGCTGAAAAAATTGGTTACCAAATTAAGTGACCGGAAACTGACAAGTAGCATGAGGGCGGGACGAAGAAGAAGTCCTACGCCATCTATGTCTACCAAATGCTAAGTCAGGTGCATCCGGATACAGGAATTCCGTCCAGGACTATGTCATTAATGAACTCCTTCATCAATGATATATTCGAGCGCATTGTCGCAGAAGCCAACAGGAAATCTCGTTATCACAAGAAGCTGAAAATGGTTAGTTCATTCTTAACAAATAAATAAATTAACTATATATATATATATATATATATATATATATATATATATATATATATATGAGAGAGAGAGAGAGAGAGAGAGAGAAAGAGAAATTGAAATTTTAATGACAGGATTTTGATTATGCATATTTTGTTGTTTTAACGAAAGGAAAATCATCCAGTAGATCGGTTTCGTTCTTACTAGGAGATCTTCAAGTACTGCCCTGAATTTGCCGCGAATGAGATTCAAACCGTAGCACACTTGTTTCGTTGCCTGCAACCCATCTACTGTGTCGCTCGTGCCGCATACTACAAGCATTTTGAATAATTTATGTTGCAACAGCACTTGAATTTTTTACAAAAAGGATGGTGTCGGCATACTGGATTAAATGTCTTTGAGAATATATGCAATTTTGAGGTTATATTGTATAGTATTTATACTGAAATCTTGCTAATAAACTTTCTTTATTTACAATTTCGTCACATGGCATGTTGTCTATTTTATACGCATAGGTCGTGGTTGGCTAGTTTGAACTTAATGTATCAAGAGATCCCAACTAGATTACCATGAAGGAATTGCTTAGGAGAAATAAATGCTAGTGTTTGAATTCAACTTAACTGTAATAATTAGCACGGTTGGTGAAGTGCATAGAATCACATAAGTCAAAGCAAATGTATTTCCCTTCGCGTCTTGTTCGCGGCAAATTTTGGAAAGTACTTAAATAGATTCGATTAAGAACAAATTGCCTTTTTAACCGATGCAATGTTTAGTTTATAATGACAACAATGTGTTAACATGCACAGTTTCCATTGTAGAGTAAACAAAAAACATTTACGCGTCTGTGCAACAACTAGTTTATGACCGCATCAGGTAGTATTTAGTCACAATATCAAAGAAGTGCCTACAGCAGAAGTGAATTAAAAATGAAATCACACCAACTGGCAAATCCGCTAAAATTGAACACATCTTGGAATCAGATAGTAAGAATTTTAGTGTATAAAAATATCTGAAATAGAAAGATGAAGATCAATCTACGAAGCCTTGGCAAATGACAAGCTTAAACGTAAAAGAATATTATAGTGACGTAATACATTTTAATCATCCCAAATAATTACATCATCAGTCACAAGGTTCAATTAACTCTTCATCGTCTAGAATACTAATATTTCTGGTGAATATGCATTATTAAAGGAGTTTGAATTGAAACCTAATCGATATGTGAAGAAATGTCTGTCAAAGTGTGCAGGTGCGCCAATGCAAAATGACCATTGACAAAAAACGCAACCACTAACATAGAAGACGGTGAGGAAAATGCATTGGCAACATTAGTGTTTTTCAAAAGCAATAACGTTTATAAACAATTACAACCGAATTTAAATAAGAGAACTAATATAGATTCAAGGATATATTTAGTACTGCAAAACTTGAAATAAATAGTTCATATAAGCACAGAAGGATAAACCAACGAAGGTATAATCTCATTTACACGCATGTTCAGTGCTTTTCGGCGATTCATCAATATGAGCCGTTATTACACTCTCTAACCATTTTATATTTTGTTGAGGAATGTGCGACAATCGAACGTTACAATCTCCTATGCAAACATATATGTAACTATATTTAAAGTCTTCGACAATAGGACTATAAAGCCAAATCAATTTTTTAAGGGTACCAACACTATGGTTTTCAAATTATCGGGCCTTTATCGGTTACCACTATGCATATCTAGGCCTGAAAACATAAATTCAATAAAGTCTATAATGTACTCCTAAGATGCAGGAGGTAACAGCTGTCTGCCTGGGTGGTGGAAGAATCTTCAAACCCAATATAACATTATTGTTTCCACCTCTATTGGTTGGGCCATGCACGCGGATATCCTCGGTGTTTATAATCAGTATATCGTCCAGACAAGACTTAATTACGCTGGATTCTGCAGTAAATTGTTCATTTGAGCAGTCAGAAGCCATATTGTACGGATACCGCATATGCTTTATTTTTCCTCAAGTATACCTAGTATTTTGCTCGCATAACAAGCATCGATTTAATAAAACAAATTTACAAATATTAATTAATTGATGTTCACTTCAGCTCGAAGTCTGCTTTCATCATTGGGCTGACTGCTTCATCCTTATACCGGCGCTTTTGCGAGGAATTTCTTTTGAATTACTGTCAGTCCTAGATAGGACCCTTTGTTTGTTCTTTGTCTTAAAGGTGTCTATTTCTACAACCACGACAATGCATTTTTTGACAGGCTATATTTCACAAATGCTGAGAATTATTACTTATGATTGTCTGCTAATACAGTTGGTCCATTCGATCTGGCCTTGTTCGGCATCAGTTGTCACATTTCGTTGTAATCATGGCATCACTAAATTAAATATATGGCAGTTATATATTTTAATGCGTGGAACTGATATAAATTGCATATTAGGTAATGCGTACCTAGTGACTAATTAATTTAAATAGAATAATAAATATATACCAAATTCAGCCTGAACGTAAGATGTCCTCCTGTACACATGCGTTTCATGCTAATTGACGACGTGGGACTACATCCTTCATTCATGCTGACTTTGGCATATTGTTCTGGTCCTAGTGAGACTAATTTGTTACTAAGTATGCAAAAACTAATACACACTTAGGTAAATGAGGTTTTAGCAACAAGCCGTTTACTATAAAGACAATTTTACCCCAAAGGTATGTGCATATCAGGATCAACAATTGAAGCAAAGCTAATGACTGAAGGTTACGAATCCAAGAGTATCCGTAGGACAACGGGAATATTGATATATGTGAATCACACAGAAACTGATGTAGATAGTACAAATTTTGTTAGCATTTATTGCATACTGTAATAGTGAGGTAGACGCAGTAGATCCACATCTCTACTAAATTCGAGATACGCAGATCTTAGTGGATTGCATAAAACATGGCATGACGTATAAGCTGACATATCAAAAAACAAGAAACAGAATAGCAATGCCGATTTTGAGCAAACAGCCTTTAAATTTATTACAAGACATAAATATTAGTTTTTTACCAAGGAAAAATACTAAATAAGTAATGGACCACTCTCAGCCAATTATGTATTATTGTTCTAGCTAAGACAGAGGATAAGATATAGAATATAAATTTGTTACAGTAAATAAGCTATTGTTATATGTCGTTTTTGCGTTTCCGCGAAATAATAATGAATTTTTATATAAAGACTAGGTAAACCATATTTGTTGATAAAGTAAAATTTTATTTTGATCTGCCGCCAGGCATACCTATAAATAAATATGCAATTATACCATATTAAATTAGGAAGACAGGATATACACACACGCACACACACACATATATATATATATATATATATATATATATATATTAAGCGATAGTAAGTAAATACATCATTTTGAATATGAAAAAAACAGAATCGTAATCCATAAAATAGCATTTATTAATAAATTTTCTGTTCACCAGTATCTACAACCGTCATTCTGGATTCAATCTAGAAATCCAGGTTAAATTAGAAAGTTAAAAAGTCGGATGACTATCATTTGTAGACGTAGGAATTACGAAAGGAGTAGAAGGTACCATCTCAAGGCCGGTTCACAAGAAATCTAGCTGGACTGTGCAGTTTATCTAATGCACGATTTGTGTACCAAGGGCTTACATAAGAAACCTCAATCAATTTGGGCACACGAAAAGATTAGATTCTATACTAGGCAAAATCGGCAATAATGCTTTTGACCTTCGAAGTCATCGCAATGAATAAGCTTAACGCCTGCTTAAACGTGCCAAAAGTAATTCTAAAATAAGTCAAATTTGCCTGTACCAGAAACATGGCGAACACATCCAATAATTGCAAACTTATTGAAACTGATGACATGTCATGTGACTTTACGAAAAAGAAGCAATCTGCATTAGCTAATATCAAGACAAACATAGCTAAGACGGGATTGGTCACAAAAATTGTACAGTTATGATTGGATGAGCGAAAAGATCACTAATTTATCCAGAGTAATGGCTGTAGATGCTGGAAGAAGAAATATTTATTAATAAATTTTATTCCATGTATTACAGTTTTGTTTTTATTTATATATATATATATATATATATATATATATATATATATATATATATATATATATACATAAAATTGATGATAGTATTTGATTATGTGTAGGTTGTCAGTATAAACTAAACATTGAATCAGGTGGATTAATTGCCCTTGCTACCTTATTTCAGGTTTTGTTTGTATATGAATATATATATATATATATATATATATATATATATATATATATATATATATATATATATATATATATATGGAGAGAGGTATAAAATAAACAATGAAATTAAATGGTAAGTGGAAATCACCAGCTTAACCGATTTCTTTATTTTTGGGCAGTCATCAGTTGTCGCCAGGATAGGTGCGGCTAGAAATTTAACCAGGACATTCAGTTCAGTATTGCAGCTTACACAGTGAACCGACAAAGTTGCGCATCGTCCTCGATTTTCAATTTCCATCAATTCATGGTCTTTGATCAATTTTTCCTTCAGGTTTAATCTGTTTGTTATTTCGATCATTTTAAAATTATAACTATTTAGCCAGTTCTGTGATTATAAGTCAGTATGTGTGACAAGAAATTAAAGTAGACGCACAAGATTGAATTATATATATGTTTTTCTGTCATAAATTTAAGATTGTGTAGATACAAAACAATTTTCATCAATAAGAGCGGTTGACTCATTAATGATCACTTATCAGTAGTTGCAAGAATTGATTTGGCGAGAAATTAAAATGAGGTATTTATAAAAGTCTTGCAGTTCATCCCGTAAAAAACTGACGTCATGTGCTTACGAAAAATTTCTGTTACTCACCAATTTATATATTTTAGTGAGTCTTGCATTATTTTGAAACTTGTGGGTATTGCTTTTGACCTAAAGTTACAACCAGATATCCTCGATTTTCAATACCAAAGTGTAATGAAAGATCGTGGATTGCAGGTTGAAATTTTAAGTGTGAAGAGACCAAAATGACGTTCGCGTAAGTAAAAGACCGACTTAAATGTAGCAATTGGTGTGTAACTGTAGATTGTTAGATGTTTGCAGACTCAGTGGTTTAGGAAACACATTACAGGATAGTACTAAAGGCCCCAGATTCAAATCTTTGTCTAGGTAATTCTGTCGACAAATTGTGACTGCCTAATAACTCCAACCAAAATATAGTGCTTCAATTGCGTTTGCTATCTAATGTAACGGTAAATTTTTAATAAAGAAATATTAATATAATGCAAAACTGTCATCAGTAGTACGGTGTCTGTCTAAACAGTACAGCTTCCATATGGCAAGTTGTAACTCATTTAAGAGGCGTCATTTGAAGAAAAGATTTGGTACATAAATAAGAATCATTTTAAATGCTCATTGTCAGCTCTGTAGAGGATAATTTTAAAAACTAAACCAAATGCTTCAGTTTCAAATTTGTTCCTCGGAAATTATGGCACCTATTGATGAACGCGCAATAAGTAAAGAAACTGGTCTAATTGATGAATTGCATAAGCATTATTACGACATTTTCAGTTTATATAAATAAGATGTGTAGGCAAGCGCACCCTTTAATTTGAATACATTTTTACTTTCTCAGATGACCGTCTAATTAGAACAGTACGCCGAAAGCGATACAGAAAAGGTTTCATTGTCAAAATTCATAGCTGAGATTAAATTTATTGCATACATTGACACAACATATTGATAATGAACAAACAGGCTTACTTCGGAACTGTTGCCTGCTGAGTGTTTCGTAAGTTCTTGTGGATCATTTAATCCAGCGGTACTGTTTCGCATGCTCAACTCAAATGCACGACCCGTTCTACCTTGGAGCTGGAGGACCGATGCCAATCGGGCATTGGATGCACTGTTCTTAAGTCCCGGCATCTGCTGCACAATAACTTCTGGTATCAGATAGCAACCAACGTGGCGACGCCTGATGCCTTTCACGAGTCGCCTACCGCTTTCACCCATCTGAACTAATCGGCGAAGTTCAGCTTCTGCTGATTCAGCTGATGCGAACGAGTCTCCAATAGTTGCATCGCCCACGTAGGGCAGGTGGCAAATGTCAACGACACGTCTGTCAACAGGCTGGCAACGATCCCAGCTGTCGCGCGACCAGGCGAGTCGATGTTTACATGCCTCGACACTGAGACAAGACTCTGTCTCCTCGAGGCTACGAAGGCGACCGAGTTCTTCCGCCTGATTTCCCCAGTTTATTGCGCCGGGTTGATTACCGGCCGTAATGCCCTATACGGCAAGATAAAATTATAGCCAATTTCGAATTTTTCAATCATAATTTGTAGTTTTTTTCCACAGGAACCTAAAACTCGATTAACTTGCTTGAAAAGCTTAGAATTGTTGATTAGTTCATGTTTTAAAATAATTTATAATCAAGGGTTATAATATCGCTATAACCCCAATAATTAGCAAAGCCAATTGTCCATAGTACAAAGCATAACCACGTACCTTTGCCTAATACTGTTCAGTGCTACAGGATTTAAATTTTAATTGCCTGGGAGTGATTTTTTAAAGTACAAATGGGATAAATTAAAATACTTGAAGGAAATGTTTACTGGGTGTTGCGCTCCAAGTACAGAATTAATTCAAATATAACCAGATGGTTAATGAAAGACAGCATGAACGGAACGTGCAATCTCATGTGCGCATTCGTTTCGTGCTTACTGAAGGCTCATCAGTAGAAGCCGATACTGTGCCTTATACCCACCATGCATTTTGGTGGAGAATGTTGGACAATTAGACAGTACTATTACCTATACCAATGTGTTTTCAAGTAATAATAGAGTTAACCTTGCATGAAGTCATCCGCAATGCTACTTAAAAATCAGAACAATAAATACTATAGATACAAAACCTATAAAGGATTCCATCACCGTGGTTTTTGATAGAAGCTAAATTCTACCAAAGTTTGAAATTCCAACGAATTCTGAACACCTGATAATTTAACAAATTAATACATTATAGATTCGATCATTCAATAGGAATCATATATTTTTTTGCGGAAAAGGATTCTATGTGCCAATGTGTAATAGGTATTTCGTTTTTAATAAAATAATAATAATCAAAATATCTAATCAAGTAATGATAGGCTTTGCGATTACAAAATATACATCGAGAAAAAATGGATAATTTGAAGCAAGTATTGGGTTTTGGGCCATTTTTCTCTCAAATCGGAATAAATATAAATAAATAAATTGAAATCTTTCAGATAACTCTTGTTCTGGTTTTGATGGAAAGATGTCGAAAACTTGCTATGCCATGCGAACCGTCATTTAGCACTCTTCGAAAATCAAATCTTGACAATTTCTTCACCAAATAGAAGATCGAAATCTACAAAAACATTTATCGCCTTCGTTGTAAACAAAATGCCTACGCTTTCAATGATCTACAACATTAACATTTGAATTAGAATATTTTTCTAGCTCATCGACCATTGTGCGTAGAATAGGAATTTAAATTATTCTTTCATTAAGTATTTAAAGCATGAGGCATTATGAAAATTTTAACTTGAATAGAAAAATTTTTGGATGAAAAGAAGTTTTATGGTGTTGATTTCATTGTTGTGAACATAATAGACCTGTTCGTATTATAAATAGAATATATATATATATATATATATATATATATATATATATATATATATATATATAAATAAGTACCCTTCCTATGTGCAGAAACAAAAATAAATTTTATCCTATACAAGAAACGCTTCTTTCTCATTATCTCCTCAAAGATCTGTTAATGAACATATCTTTATATATAAATTGAATGGCAAAACAAATAGAAATATGTAAACATAGACAGAGTGTGAAAATGGAAACCAATAAACTGCGTGCGTCACATCCAGTTTAAGCTTAATGCCTGAACATGCTTCTTCTGCTTGCATAAATCCGACTGCAATTTGTATATCCATAAGGTTTCGTATGTGTCTAGCTGCCTTTTATTATTGCATTTAGTAATTATTTTAAATTCTACGGCTGGAGAGCGTACGTGTGATGTGTCGAAAATGTGTTGCGCAATTGCAGATGTGTATTCACCATTTGATTTAAAATTTAGATGCAATATATTCACAAGAATGGATGGGCATTGCCATACCCAAAACGCAAAAGGATAGCAAATAATAAATATAAGATGAGAAACGGAAGAATTAATATAGAGAAGATAATGCAGTGTATATGCAGAACGGGCGAAACGAAGGAAAAACAGCAAAGATTTTATTTATGATAATTCGATTATATCAATACATAGTAATATATTTATTTCATGCACTGTTTGATAAATGTTTAATCTTCATTTCCATATAATATAAACTACTTAATACGCAGTTACTAATTCTATGTTTATTTTTATATACACACACTCACATTGATTATTAGATGTATGAGTGTCATTTATTATTTTTTTTCAGATTTCCGCATATTAAAATTGTTGAGGTTAAAAAATAAGTAATTAAATTTAGAGCACATCCTAGCGAATAAACTAGCATTGAAAAGTTGAAATTTTATGGAAATAGTTAAAATTGTTTACGCATAACTTGTAACGAATACTATGAGATTAACATTTGTCTATTTTGCTACCTCTTATTATAATAAATATGTTAATTATCATTCTAAATTAATTTTACTTCTGCATTGTGGTTTCAAACGAAATTTGAAAAAGCGACATCATCATTGTTTATTTATTAAAATTAAATTTGTCAGCTGTTTTTAAGCACCAATCCTACGGTATTTAAATTATATTCTTTGTTGTGCAACTGGTTAAATACAACTGGATTGGTGCTTTCATCACGTTCACAAACTTGGTTTAAATAAAAAATTGCAAATATGTAATATATTGATATTGTATTTTATTTATACATCATTTGAGGATGATTGGTATTTATAATTAATATCGCAAATTTCTTGTATATGTTTCAAAGTTGAATTATACTCAAATAGTGCATATTCAAATCTTTAGATCAAGTTTGCGAGCTTGAAGTAAAAACCAATCCCATTGTATTTAACCAGACGTCGAACAACATAACAAAACTACCGCCAGTCGCAACACACTGACGCATTTCGACCTTTCATGATCATCATCAGAATACGACGGCAAACTGTCTAGCGAGGATCAAACCGCATTGCATGTATATGGAAAGCAAAATTAGATATGCGGCTCTCAAATCTAGGATTCTTGGTTATATTTTATTTGACTGGAAATGTCTCCTGCACAATTTCTATGCAGTCACGGATATTTGCTGTTTGTAACTTTCGCCACACACATATATGTAGACAATACAATTTAAAAAAATTGATTGCGCGGGTGGTGGTAAAAATTCTTTAAATCAAGTTTGCGAGCTTGAGGTAAACACCAATCCCATTTTATTTAACCAGTCTTCGAACAACATAACAAAACTACCACCAGTCGCAATTGGACTGGTGTTTACTTCACGCTAACAAACTTGATCTAAAGAATTTTTTCCACAACCCGCGCAATAAATTATTTTGTAATTGTATTGTCTATATATATATATATATATATATATATATATATATATATATATATATATATATATATATATATATATGTGTGTGTGTGTCGAAAGCTACAAACAACAAATGTTCGAGACTGCATAGAAATTGTGCAGCCGACATTTCCAGTCACGTACAATGCATGCAAGACTACTAGAGGTGAGAGCCGCATATCTAAATTTGATTTCCGTATATATGCAATGCGGTTTGATTCTCGATAGTCAGTTTGCTGTCGTACTCTGATGATAATCCTGGAAGGTCGAATCGTGTCAGTGCATTGCGACTGACGGTAGTTTGTTATGTTGTTCGATGACTGGTAAAATACAATAGGATTGGTGTTTACTTAAAGTACGCAAACTTGATCTAATGAGCTGTTACCACCACCCGCGCAATCAATTATTGTTTAAATGCAAAATCAACTTCGGAAATCAGTAATAATGTAAATATGAGTAGGATAAAAACAACTCTAGATAATTAAATGAATGAATTATAAAAAATAAAAATTATAACTTCTCCCATTAATCTGTTTATTATAGGATTATTCTTATTTGAATTTTTTGTTTTGATGGAAGTGACAATGGCGTTTTTAAGGACGAAACCGGTCATACTTAGCCGCGGAAAGGGACAGAACATGGGCACGTCTACATCGAAATCTGTTGCTCCAACCACTGAGCTACACTGCCACACACGGCACTCAATTCGCAGTTTTATACTAACTAATGTTCCCAGTTGAGTGGAGTCCATTTTGCATCCATTTAGCTCTAAACTTCGAGCTAACGATCCCTTTGCGAACATGCTCAACATTGATACAGTGCGCAAGTTGCATACCTTGAAGCCTTGCTTAATGATTGTTATTGCTGCAGCATGCCTTGATACGGCTCCTTGGGGCAAAGCACCGTTGTTGCGTGTTAGCGACATGGCCCTGAAAAGGGTCAGTTTCTCATTGGTGGAGGCATTGATATGATGTCCGACTTGTTCACTTTGGTTATGTACATCTTGGCTGTGATTGGCTGCGCCCCATTTAATAGTGCCTAGTGATTCACTGTGGACTGTTATATGGCATATAAAGGTAGAAAACATAGAGCAGAGATAAAATGAATAAATAAGCGGCAATTTTATTTAAATGAAGCTGAAACGCAAACACGACATAATAAAATAGACTAAAACCTTCAACAAGACCATAAATCATCATTCCTAATGGATAAAATCAACCAGGTTTGGAAATTATCTGTTCCGGTCACTGTAGAAACATTTCAGATATCCTCGAACCATTTTCACTGACCAATTTCGTTTTATGTGTAGGAAGCTTCAAACAACTAATTGTACTATAACTAAAAATCTTTTATACGCATTGTCAACTCCAACGTTAGCAATACTATTTTACCTGTTTTTTTCAAGTTAGCATGAGTTTTCTTCATTTTCCAGTTGGATTGGATCGCACATGTTAAGCAAAAAATATGTATATATCCGTTCATACAGCAAGAAGCATATGCATGGACTTGAGAAGACTTGCCGAATTATTATAGGCTTAAAATAGAGAACAGTTAATTTTGATTATTCTGATATTATTTAGATTAAATCAGGAGCAAAATCAGCATGAACTGTTGAAATATTTCTAAACGAGATTTTACCTTGATTAGTGAGGACTCGAACGCGTAGAAACTAATTTTAGGTTTCCGATTAATTAAATAATTTAATTTAATTTGGCATCGCACGCTGATAATGCTCGTCGAAGATCGAAACGCGTCAGTGCGTTGCGGCTGGCAGTAGTTTTGATGTTTTGTTCGACGACTGGTTAAATACAATGGGATCGGTGTTTACTTCAAGCTCGCAAACTTGATTTAAAGGAAAATTAAATAATTTTTTTCGTTATAACTAAATAGTTTGATATAATTGAATGAACATGGGTTGCGCGGCTGAGTAGCTAAGTGTTTAGAACAATATAATTATATGCAGACGTGCCCAGGTTCGAGACGTGTTTGGGGCAAATTCTTGACAGTACTTGATGAGTTCTCAGTAATGACGAAACAGGTCCAATAAATCAATTGTCATTTCTAGATTATACAATTCTTAGTTGATGACGTCAATAAATGCTACATTTATTTTATTTTATATATGGTCTATTTTAAAATCACTCACATTAGTCTCTCACGTGTGATTACTATACCTATCTGCCGCAAATTAATTGCCCAAATATGTTACTTGTTTGAGCAGCATTGGCTACTTTTGATGAATCATCAGCAAGCGAAAACGAACGCGTACACAATCCTGTGAGAATATGGATAACCCTGCTACTTGGTACAAAATGGCTAATGAATTTCTGCATGTATATATATGCATATATATATATATGCAAAAATATAAACTTTGCAACCAAATATGTGAATTATGATGTGTTCCTACTTGAACTTTGCCACGATGGCGAAACTAGGATTGCTGATATTGACTGAGACTATGCAGTTAAATATTGTTTGTTGCGATGAGCTAATATATATTTCTAATTTTTTTAAAATGCGAGCTTTAATAAAATTCATTGTACCCTTCTTATTATTTTGCACATAGGAATGGTACAATACATGTAACTGTGTATTAGGTGTTGCGCACCTAGTAACAAATTAGTTCAAATATGACCAGAAGGATAAACCAAAGGCAAATTGAATGGAAAGCAAAATCTCGTGCACATTCGTTTCGTGCTTACTGGCGAGTCATCTGTAGGAGCCTGTATTACGCCCTTTATCCAAATCCCTCACCCAAATAAATAGTTGGTAAAGAGTGTAATACCGGCTCCTAAAAATGAGATACCAGTTAGCACGAAACAAATGTGCACTTCCCGTTCATGATGTCTTTAGTTTGTACTCTTGGTCATATTTGAACTAATATATTACTAGTTGCGCAACACCTTATTTACAATTACAAAAAATGAACTAAGAATTAAATGTAGAAACATTTGGTAAAAATAGTTGATGTAACTAATTCGGTTTAGTAAACTTTACAGCGACTTTAAGTTTACATGTAATTAGTATGCGTTGCAGCTTTATTGCATTTAACCTGGTTTTATTTGAAAATTAAAATCGCTTCTTTACGCATACGTATAGAGGATTTAACGTAATTAAACTCCACATTAAATGCCAAATAAGTCATGTTTATTAGACACTAAATAATAATTTGTCATTTGTAACTTCTTTAATTTAAACAAATTAATGATAATTTTATATATAAGCATATTTTTGCATATTTATCGTTACCAGTGTCATCATTCTTTAAAATATGAAAAAAACCTTTACTACATAGAATAACATTTATTAATAAATCTAATTTCTACCTGCATCTACAGCCATTATTCTGGATTAGTTAGTATATTCGTTCATCCAAACCCAACTGTACATTTGACGTAACCAATCCCATTTTCGTTATGTCAGTCTTTGTTTTGCACAACTTAGAACACTCCTTTTGCGCAATTTAGACCCCTCCTTCTGCGAAACGTCATTTGGTGTGTCATCGCTTTCCTAGTAATAGCGTCCGTGATTGATGGGTTTATCGTATTTTGCGAAACGTAGGCCATTTTTGAAGGCCTGTCAGTTATGTCTTTGTTCCAGTCCAATTTAATTTCTTTCTGAATTATTTTCTACACGTTTAAGCAGGGCTCCAGCTTATTTATTGCTATAGCTTCAAAAGACACAAGCATTTTTTCTGTTTTTGCCCTGTACAGAACTGGAAAATTGTTACTAATAACAGCATGACCTGTGAGTAGTACAGGCTCGCAAATTGCTGATTTTTATGTAGGAGCTGCACCCCTCTTTAATAGTTTTTGTGGGAGATTCTGATCTATTCCAGTTGTGAGCCTCATTTTTGATCTGCCGATGTACTGAGCGTT
Organism: Eudiplozoon nipponicum; assembly: GCA_029291075.1. Classification (NCBI taxonomy): domain Eukaryota; kingdom Metazoa; phylum Platyhelminthes; class Monogenea; order Mazocraeidea; family Diplozoidae; genus Eudiplozoon; species Eudiplozoon nipponicum. The sequence continues at coordinate 26,583 of JAQBSW010003558.1, forward strand.
ACAGGTAAATTGAAATTTATATACAGACAAAGGTGTTGACGTGCGCATCAGTTTTGTGTTGAGCACCACTCTCACCTGTATTGATGGAAACTGTGCTTTAGTCGCTCGAAATACTTTTCTTTTGAAGATTTCAGCTGTAAGATCAAACCAAAGGGAGCACTAAGCGTTACTCTCTGGGGTGTTTTGTTTTCCGCCAAATTGGTTTCGATTTTGTTGCGTTGCCTCAAGTTTTATTCGATGAACCAGTCCGGATAGCCATTATTTCTCAACGCTTCGCGAAGCAATTTTAGCTCTAATTCAATATTGTTCGGTGAACAAATCCTGCCTATTCGTGTGCTCAAATTTATTATCAGGTTCCTTTTGTACGCCCTTGGCACACTACTGAAATAATGGATTTATTGCCCAGTCCAGCTTGATTCCTTGTGAACTGACCTTGAGATGATACCTTTTTCATCTCTCGTTATTCCTACATCTGGAAAGGATAAATATCCGTCTTGTTCTTCTTCTATTGTAAACTTGATTGCTTGGTCTACCTTGTTTATGATATGTACCAGTGCATTTGTATCTTCATCCTTTTCAGCGACCATTAAACTATCGTCAACATGGCGTATGTAAGAATGAGCTACATTGATAAATGGTTTTAAACCAGTTCTTTCTAAATGTCTGTAAAAGACTACTAGGAATATGAATTTTACGTTGGATGTACATAATAAAATTAGTTCTTTTATGTCGTCCACTTCTATCAGTGTTTCCGCTCCTGATGATCGTAGATATTCACACAAAGACACACACACACACACACACACACATATATATATATATATATATATATATAACCAGCCATCAAACAACAGAGCAAACATACCGTCAGTTACACGTGATATCTAATTTTGTTTTCCCTCTTACTCTGATGATGATCATGGAAGGACAAAAGACGTCAGAACGCGTGACTTACGGTTGTTTTTCTATGTTGTTCGACGACTGGTTAAATACGATGGGATTGGTGTTTACTTCAGTTATTGATTGATTAATATCAAATTTACCTTTCTTTTTATGTGCTGAGCGGCAATTCATTATAAAAATTCGTTATGATTGTTCAAATATATATTTCTGTGTAGAAAATTTTTGTTGTATTTAAAACGTTCGAAATTTAAATATGAAATTAAATATTTCACGTAGCAATATATGTGAAATAGGGGCCAGTGCCGATGTTTAAAACAAAGTACATTAATTTCGCATTTTTATTGCGACAATGGGAATGAGTAGATTTTTTTAAAAAAATCGGTCAAGCCTCTTAATTAAAAATAAAGACACAAACTTCATATTTAATTGAGAATAATGTTACCTGTTGGAAAATACTTTTCTAGTAACTGCAAACCGCCAAGTGACATTGATTGAGACGGTTCCACTGCCGACTCCATACATTCAATGAAAGGCCATTGCCTTCCTGACGTATCAACGCATCGTATGGTTCGCTCACGATGGCCGTTTCCACATTGATTTGAGCACTTGTGTGAAAAAATCGTGTTTCAGTTAAAATATGATTCAATTTTTTATAAATTTTCATTCATATATTTCCTAACGCATCTTAGTTAAAATGCAAATATTATTTTGGAATGCGAGCTTTTCTAAAACCCATTGACTAACACTGCCTAAACTCTATTTGTTTCGCTTCTTCAGGATAATTGGTCGGCCGTTGTCGGCCGCCTACTTCGGTTGACTCATCATCACAAGTTTTACAAAACAAACTAACGAAGCAAGTGCGCTATTTCCTCCAGCCATATCATTTTTACTTCAGAATGACATTTTACAACTTAGTTGTGTATAACTTGTGTGTGCGTGTGTTCATTTACATAACTGTTATGTCCATCCAACTAAGTGAGACCAGAGTGGTTGAATAAGAATTGACCATTTACATGCGTTAGACTATTTGTTGGAAGAAAAAAAGACTGGAATGTTGGTCAAAACGCAGATCAGATAACCCATTGTCCCTTTTCTATGAGCAGAGAGAAAATTGACACTTTTTGCTTAAGAAATAATTAACTTCAATATGTTATTCTTAAGAGGGTAGATTTATATTTATAGATGAAGGTAGGCAGGGATTGCTTCTGTTCCCAATTGGCTGAAAATGGATAATGCGTTAATGTCGACTAAATTTAGAAGTAATACTGCATTCAAGGTCTACTGTGGAACACGTATAAATACTGAAAATATGGCCCTCAATATAATATAGTTACACATATAACGCAAGCCAATAAAATAATAGCAATAATTCTATTATTTATATATTAATAACTGCTCGATTCATATCTGAATAATTGAGTTAGGACTAAAGTCAGTGCACGAAAAAAATGATTCAGAACAGTTTATATGAAATGTACATGCAAATAATAATAATAATAATAATAATAATATATAATAAATAATAAAATAATAATAATAATAGTAATAATAATATATAATAATAATAATAATAATAATAATAATAATAATAATAATAATAATAATAATAAAGTTAATTGTAAAAATAATCACACCACTAAAACAAAAATTAAATATAATAACAATATACGTAATATTATTACATATTCTCATAGTATTACTAACAATATTAGTAATATTGTTATAATTATATAATTAATAGCTATTATATATATATATATATATATATATATATATATATATATATATATATATACTAGTACTCATAGAAATAAGATAAATAATATGAAGAATAATATAAATAATTTTTATCATAATAAAAGTTTACAAAATGCAATATTATATTACCCAATTCTTATAAGGAATTTAAATGCTGAACAGATTAACAGATATCTGCATGGAAAAAGATACAAAAAATGGGTTGAGGGATTATTTAAAAAGTACATAAAATGTGTACCTTTAAGCTACATTAGAAGAATTGGCAATAGATTGAATTTAATATCATAATATCCAAAATTGAGGATAAAAATTGTTGCTAAGAAAAATAAATATTTTAAACATATAATATGATAGAGTATATGCAACAAAAAGAAAATTTCAATTAAAATCAAGTGATATATCTAAGAAGGACTGGTTAAATTATGAAAAACAAACCTGAAATTATCTCTTTTTCCACTCAACGAAGGCAAGAGAAACTCACATGAGGTAACATATCATCATTTACAAAATAAGTTTTGTTGGAAAGATTCTTAGTAGACTACAAATTTTATTTGAATAACTATTATTAACATTATAATTGATAAAGTATTTCAATAGTTGAATCCAAATGCGCAATTATTGTTAAAGTTTATTCTAATTAAGTTTGCGATCTTGATATAAACACCTGACCTTTTATATATATATATATATATATATATATATATATATATATATAAATAAATTAACCCTTGTATATTGCTAAAAATGTATTTCATCCGATAGACCGATTTCGTCTTTACTGGGAACTCATTACGTTATGTCTGGCAGATCACGAACCTGGGGACGTCTGCTTCAGTCTGGTGCACTAACCAGTGAGCCACCCTGACGCGCAATTATCTATGTGTTAAACTTTTATATACAGATACAATATTAATTTTCGAAAAACCAATTTAAAAAAAGGAATAGATTATTATGAACTTATCCGTATTGTGGAAAATACTCCCATCGAATATTTTAAAATTTTATCGATTTTGTACAAAAAGGCAATAACGTATTTCTCAGTATTGCTTCCATCCTTAATTATGACTTCGGTGTTTAATTGATGGGAAGAAGTTGGTTCAAACAATACCAAAATGATGTGCCAAACTAAGCTATATCACAAAATGCGATTTCTACTGATGAGACACCAGTAAGCAAAAAATACCTATGTGCATGAGATTATATATATATATATATATATATTTATTTATTTAATTTTGAAATTTTTATAAAATTCTGGTCCAATTCCGATTCACTTGTCACTAGCCTAAAAAAACTTTGTATCAAATGACTTATATGTTAAATACTGTTTGTTGCGGAGAACTATATATATGCAATTATGTATTAGGTGTTGCAGACGTAGTAACAAATTAGTTCAGTTGTGACCAGAAGGATAAACCAAACGAGTATGCACGAAACGAATGTGCATGAGATTATACTTTCCGTTCATGCTGCTTTTGGTTTATCCTTCTGGTCACAACTGAACTAATTTGTTACTAGGTTCGCAACACCTAATACATAATGACTTATATGATAGTTTTCTGCGGCGAAGAATAAAAAACTGTTACACGTTTCATTGAAAGATACCATAATTAACATGAGTATGTGATCAATAATATCGATTGTGGGTTGGGAAAAACGATGTTTAGGAGAAGCAAGAGTTTCAAATTTTTGACATTCTAAATAATGGTAAACTTTGCTTGTATTCTTGGTGCAATTTATTGGCGTGGCACATAATAAATGTGTGTGATTTGGCTTTGAAATCGCTTTTATATGTACTTTATATTATGTTAAATTTACAACTGCCTCAGTCCACACAAGTTTCAAATATTGCATCAGCTAAACTTCTCACATTATTTGATCAAATTTATGGAGAGTTAGGGTACAATGCGGAACACTCCTGATGAGTCGCCTGTTAACAAATTACTTATGCACATGAAGTCATTTAATAATATTGTCTTTGATATATCCTACTATTGACCTTTAAAACAATTCGTTACTCGGTACACAATAATAAAAACATAATTTCCAATATAAAAATCAAGTATTTAAATTAGGTTTCCCAGTTCGTGATAAACGATTTCCCATATATAGCAGCTTCTGCAATAAGTACTTATTTGTCGTTGCTTTCTTTGAAAAATGCAACGAGGATTGCCGTGCAAGGAGCATTATTTTTACGTTAATGGTGCTCGGCAATGGCAAAATTGATAACCCTTTTGCCAGTTTTATTTTTTATTAAATGATCTTGGATTGGCCAGTATAGTTGTCCTTCCAATTGACTATAATCACAAAAAGAAAGAAGGCTTAAACAAATTTCATTGGCATACAAATTTGTATGGTGTTAGATTCCATTTATCTCGTCTAAGTTTTTGCGTTATGGAAAGCTGACTATTGGAAAACCTTGTCGTATTGGTGGTAAGTAGCAATTTCCATCTAATTTACGTACCCCAGGCGGGCCATAAACACGGGACAAAATTTTAACTATATATTAACTTGTCAAAACTACGTTTTATGCCACCTAAATGTATGTGCGTTGTTACAGTTGCATGTCAAGTTACCATGTTTGGCTGAATTGGATAATTAATACGAATTTGATGTAAATTCACAATAATTGGTGTAGTTCTCATTTACAGGCGCCCACGCATGCGTATCTGATCATAAAGGATATAGATGAACTGAACTGTAGGCATTTGACCGCTCGTGGGCATGGAAAAATAAATTTTCCCTGCCCGCGACAAATTCTGGACAGTACGTGAAGAGTCTCTCATAAGAACGAAACCGGACTACTGGGTGAACTGCCTATTTTGCAATATGCAACGCTTAATTTATACTAAAAAATGTATACATATAATGGGGCTGGTTTTTAAATCGAGATCACAACCTCGAATTAAATAATTGTTATCACCACTACCGCTGGTGGGCATTTAGGTATACAAAACACACATATACACACACATCAATATATATATATATATATATATATATATATATATAATATGTACATTGGTGATGCATCTCTTCAGCTGTGTCATTGATAAATGCAAAATAGAAGAACGATAACTGAAGCGACACTATTAGACTCTATTTAAGCAGCCTCCGCACAATCCCCACTTGGCTTTCATTGTATTGGTTCAAGTCTGTTGGACGAACATAGGTGAAGGGTAGCTATTTATTTGACTTTCGGAACAAATTCGAAATGATCCTTTAAAAAAGAACCGACGGGAGCCATCAACAGAGCGAATGCTATACACCGGCTAAAGAATTTACTACTCCAGTGACCTGAATAGAATCGTCACATGTATTACTAAAGTTCGAATGGATTTCTGCTTCGCGTTTAGGCTTGAACCAATACCAAATAACAAATGGCCAGTCTAAAACAGACTGGGAATAGAGATAAAAATCAAGTACCACTTGGAAGGCGTTTATAACTTTAATACAAACATTAGCGACAGTGGCAGGACAGACAGTGGCAAAGGCAACGACTGAAAAATATGTTTCGTCAACTTTGCCTTTACTACTGAGCAACGGTTAACTGGCTCGAGCCTCGCTGTCAATCCTAAATACATTTGGCGATTCATCCAATCGTGACAAAACCGTGGTACTTTGATCAATCATATTTTTGGCTACAATTCCAATGCATAATATTTAAATTAGTGGCGTGATAAATTTTGCAAGTTCAGTCACTTTTCCGGTATTTATTTTGTTTTCAATTGGCAAAAAACTTTTAAATGAATTCAGTATTCTACATTAGTCACACACACAAACTATGTTTATGTGCAAAAAAAATGTAAGCAAAGACGTATTCGATTAGATTTTATTTAATAAGTATAAGGCGGTTAAAATTCGAAATGTTGTGAGAGCATTGGTCGCGTTTATCATCTACTTAGAAATCAAACTAATCTTCTGTTTAAATTTTGCACTCACAGTCAAAAACATTTATGCTTATACTTTTGTCCACTCTTACGGTGATGGTATTCACTCACCTCGTTCCATTCAGGTTGTACCCATGCAACGTCTTTACAGTCACCTTGACAAGGCGCTAAAACTGGACCGCTACTGGGGATTGTTAGACCGGCACGAATACACGCCTCACTGCCCATAGACGCCGGGCGCCAATAACCACGAGACCACCTTGCTGTGTCTTGAGCTATGACTGCACTGGTGGATCTTGATACAATGAATTCTTGGCAAATATATTGCAATTCCCTATGACCCTGTCCGCAACGTGCTGAGCACAAATGTGGTGCGTACCTTTAGTGATAATTTAAATATTAATCAAAATTTAAAAAAAAATATAACAGTGAGGCCGTCATAGAGAGCTCAAAGAATGGTGACCTCTTCTCTTTTGATATAAACTTTTAATTGTTCGTTTTCTGTTCCATCTGTGACAAATGTCAGTAAAATTATTTTAATATGGCGTATTTACACATATATTTAGTGGCTTAAGAAGGTGATATCACCAAAATGATCTTATTGACAAACATCAGTATTGTAATAAATTTTTTTGTTATCATTATATTCATTGTCATAACAAAAATAAAAATCGTTAACATCAGCATTTTCTCTATTATCCTAATTTTCCTCTTCTTCATCATCGTTATAATAATTATCATAAAAATAAATTTATATCCTATCATAATTCCTTTCAATGAATTCATCATATGCATAATTATGGTCGTAGCATGCCAACTCAAAATTATTCTCATGAATTTAACCACTTTGACCAAAATTGTTGCATATATTATTGGGTTGAAATAATGTTTTATTACAATAAATTTCATCAACATCATCACATGCTTTTCTATTATCCTAATTATTTCTTAAACATTAACATTATCATCTTGTTTGTTATCCAAATAATCTTCCGAAACATTATCATCTTCATAATCATTATTATCATCGCTATCATTTAAATCGTCATTACTGACGTCAACATGACTATTAACAACATCATCTTGTAAAATATTTTTTTCATTTTTCAAAGAATTTTCGCAACTCTTGTCATCAACATCATCATCATCATCATCATCATTATCATCTTCCTCATCATCATCATCATCATTTCCATTATCATCATCACCATCATCATCTCCAAAATCATTATTTTCATCGTCTTCATTGTAATCGCTATTTCTATTTTAAAAATCTTCATCATATTCATTACCATACTTATCAATATTTTCATCAATATAATCATCGAAATTAAAATTAAATTCGACCTTACTAATATTAACTAAATTTGAATTTAAATTAGTGAATTTAAATACGGATGCAAATTTTATTACTTTCATTTTGCTTGCTATGAAAGAATGCAGAAATACTTGTATGATTCAATCCTAATTATTTGTATCTGAACAATTTTCTAAAGAACAGGGTTAGACAAGCAATTTTTTCCTATATTCCGCCTGACTGAAGTATTTTTTACTTGTGTGGTAAAAATGAAGACTGATCACGGAAGGAATTATTAGGATAAAATATAAATTATAATGCACTTAAAATATTTCAAAATCAGAAAGCAATACAAATTCTTTTGGACAAGACTCGACTTTACTTCATTGTCTATTCAGGAAAATTGCAAATTAATTATTCTATTAACTGTGACCATGTGTAAAACAGAAAAATTGTCTATAAACTGGAAATCGTCAAGGTTACATCTATCCCATTATTCAAACAGATACGAAATGGTCAACTTTTTAAAATATGCCCACACATACACTACAGATTTTCTCGCCAATGTATAACAATTTCTGTTTTAATGAACTAAGCAAAACGTCGAATCATTAATGTTCATTAATGATTTCCGCTTAGTTATTTGCAAGGTGGTCTTTGAGAATTTAGACCACGTACATTCACGCAAACAATATGTGCAACACTGTTTGGATAAAAATTTGAAAAGTAATTTTGCCAGTTTTCATAACTAATAGATAACGTTATAATGCCTTAAATACTTAAGAATGTTTGATTGCTGATTATATCGAGTTTCGAATATTTTATTTTCGACGTGAAATACCAAAAAAGAAATGCAGACTATAATATAAAAATGCGTAAAATTGTTCAGAGAATGAACGGACCTATGGTATCTTAAACTATTAAGACTATTTGGCTTAATATATATCACAAAATCCGAAATGTGTTTCTTCAAAATTTCATTTCAAATTTAGACAAAAATTACCCAATTAAATTTGAAGCGACAAATTTAAGTTACAGATTTGCGCAGTTATTCACAGTTTAATTATAGGTAAAATCTAAGTTATAAAGACTCGGACGAGTGAATGTAAAAACACTAAGTTGTGTTAATGTTCTTGTTTGCCAAGATATAACATATATATGTAGTTTGCAGTAGGCATGACTTATTTAGAAAGATGACTGTTGGTAAAGGACAAGAAGAGCCTACTCTGGTAAAAATGCACAAATGGGTTAATCGGAAATTTCATACTTATTGGAAGCTAAATAATAGTAATCGACGACTGGTTAAATACAGTGGGATTGGTTGTTACTTCAAGCTGGAAAGCATGATTTAAAGAATTGCATATCTGCTTGTTATAGGTAAGTATGTATTTGGAAATTACGCAATACAAACATCCAACTCGAAAGCATTATAAATTCGCTGTTAATAACAGGTAACGTTTGAAAAACACAAAAGAATATTTTAAAATGCTTCCTGTGATAATTGAGACGACTCGTCTTAGTGTAACTGCACAAGCAATTTACCTTTAAATAGTGAAATGTATTTAAATGGAAATGACCATTATTTTTGAATACAGTGGGGTGAAACATTGTTTTTATAGACACTAAAATGCACGCCGTGTTTGTGTTTGTGTTACGCTAGGCATTTCGTGAATTGCAAGAAATTGACAGATATCAGTCGTTAATTACGGGAGTTTATATAGCCAATACTCAGGACTATATTGCATCATGCACTGCAATTGCTCACAGGTAATATTCTACCGGTCAAATTACGGTTCAATTTATGCAAAAGCAGGATTGCATTGTCGTTTTTTCTTTAGAGATGTATTAAGTTAGTTTGATTGTGTGTTTTGTTAATTGTCAAATGCAAAATTCGTTAAAATCGATGATGAGCTCAAACCTTATCAGGTGTTAACCACTCGCGGTTATGTATTTATCTGGCATCACATAACATGTTTTAATTTTTTTTTCCATTTTGACAAAGGATTCTATTGAACCATTTTGATTATTATCATTTAATAATGACAGGATGATCTAATTTGAGTATAAGTTAATTAAATCCAAACATTGGTGCGCGGTGTCCTTCACTTTGAGCACTGTAAATCTTCAAATGCTAGAATTTTATTTTTTATTGATTTACTGTTGAATAAATTCGAATAAATTTATGAAGTGGGTCTGTATATATATATATATGGAAGAGTACGTGCAATTTTTCCAGAATAGATTGCAACTGATCTACTGGATGAATTGCCTTTTCTTAATTAAAAGATGCCTAGATTATACTGACAAATATACATGGTGAGAGCCGCATATCTAAATTTGATTTTCATATACATTCAATGCGGTTCAACCCTTGATAGTCAGTTTGCCGATTATGGAAGGTCGAAACGCGTCAGTGCGTTGCGGCTGGCGGTAGATTTGTCATGTTGTTCGACGACTGGTTGCATACAAAGGGGGTTGGTGTTTACTTCAATCTCGCAAACTTGATTTAAAGTAATATACATGTAATTGGATTGCTGTTTAAGTCAAGCCCAAATAAAAAATTATTATCACCACCCGTGTAATCACCTATTTATTAAGCAATTTTTTGTAAATATAGTTCAGTTTACCTAAACTTTCTAGGGCCATTTAAGTCTAACCCAGGCGCACCATGATTAGCCCTTGGTAAAAGCGGAAGAAGCATATATTTGAATTTAAATTTATCTCAAGGGAAGCGACGAGAGCTGAAAATTTTGAAAATGGGAGAAAAAAGGGATTTTTCACCAATTTTCACTCATTATTTCATCAAAATAGAAGTGCTTTAAGACACGATAGTACAGTGTATCTTTAGAACCACCTAATAAAACTAGTCTATAAAGAAGATAATTTTAGCGAACACAAAAATACTTGATCAGCATTTTAAGCTAAGAATGTCTAAAATCACGCAGTACTACTACCTCAAATATATCAGTATGACGTTAAATGCGATTTTGGCTAATTATTAGAGGAATTCCAATGACCTACATAATTAGGTAGGAGCTGGAATTATTACACGAAATATTTTAATTTAGTGCATATTTAATTTCATTTTCTACTTTACTACTGATCTCAGGTTGTACACGCGCTGTGTTATTTCCTATTTGACGAAAATGAAATCACAATCGATAGAGCTGATGTGCATTTCTGAAAGTATAAATTTAAATGCACATAATTAATACAAAACCAGATATCGTATTATTCGTACTAGATGAATGACTTTCGCGAAACCTGTCCGACACTTCGAAGGTTTTACGTGGAGAATGTGACAGCCACAAGATGGTAATCAATTATGGGTGCACTTCAGGCAAACGAAATTTGACATATAATTCAAAAAATGTCTCAAATAGTTAAATTAGGTAACAGTTACGGATAATTATCCAATCAAAATGGAACTGTCACATTCTCATGTGCTTTTAAATAATTAGACTGTAAGCTTATTAGTTATAGAGCAAAATATATTTTAAAAATTAACGGTTTGATTATCAAGATTTAATTTTCAGTAGTATTGTAAAGATGAATTAGTACATGTGACTGACAGACGTTTGTCTGTTGTGTGGTGAGTAAAATAATATGGACCGTGTATTAAGCATTGCATTAGAAAATATGATGTATTTAAATGACTTTTCCAAACATGCAAACAATGATGGTTTAATACCACAAGTTGTACCATATTCAATCTATTGTAAATTGTTGCTCTTAAAAAGCGGACTAATTCTTCCTTAATGTTATAATACTTTTAAAAAATAGGATTTCGGACTCTTGGAAAGTAAGCAAATCTAGCATGGGCAGAAAAAATTGCGCAATACCGCAAAAATCGATGTTAGACAACAAGAAGTAAATTATAGTTTGATTCATTTATCAAATTATAAATCGAAAAGGTTTTGCTGCTCAATCTAATCTGTTAGTTGTGAAAATTTCTTCATACCGAGATTAAGCCGTATTTGACAAAGCCAATTTAATTAATAATCTACAAAGTCCCATTACATCTTGGGATTGAGTATAACCCCTTACCTGCTTAATGAACAACGAAAGGGAGATACCGAATTTGGTTCTTTCCTGGGTATTTGTCGCAATTTTATTCATTTCGTTATACCAAGTAATTGAAGGATTCTTATAATAGTGAAAGCTAACATTTGCAGGAAATCTAAGAATTTAGCTTTGCTATTTTGACTTTATATCCATGTTCAATTTTCTTCATAGTATAATATTTTTTTGTGCCATATTCGTGTCACTAACTGTTACTCCTCAAAGTTCACTGTTACGGTTTTTTGAAAGTTAATAAATGTTAACATGGAATGTGGATTTTTTACTAAACGATCTCTACATAGCAACAATTGCGCAATCTTCAAATACCGTTTAACGTTTTACTAAATCAAAAGGTAAATCATAAAATTTGACATTTTGAGTCAAGAATATAAACGCACATCAAGATGAACGTCCAATTCCTTAACGATTTGTTCGTGCATAAGAAATTACAGAAGACTTATCTTCCTTCAAATAACAAAAGATTATATATATATATATATATATATATATATATATATATATAAAGAAGCAAGTTACTGCTTAATAAACAGTTAAAATCAGACAGTATTTTTAAATGTAACTACAGGAATGAATTGGTAATGATTCGCTTACCTTAAACAGTGCTTATCAGTTTAATTTTTTTTGGAATTACATTATTAATTTCTGCTTCACTCTAGTCTGCAGGAGCTGAAAAATTTGCTGAGAAACAAAACCAAAATGATGCACGATGGTCTGTTAGATGGATGTAATTTGAAATTTTTCGAAAATGTTATCATCCGCAAGTAATAAGAATATATGCCTACTTCATTCAGAAACATATCTAATCCAAAAAATGAATTGTTAAGTGGATTCAAGATGGATGTTTCATTTTCCAGTACACCGTTCTGAGAAATGATGAAAAATTATTAACTTGCAATTATGTTGTTTTTTAATCAAAATTAGCAATTAAAAATAAACATTTTTTGTACTTAAAAAGTACAATCAGACCGAGGTGGAGGGAATGAAATAATTTAGATTGCACAAATGTTAGCATGGTGTGTGCGCGGGTTTGGGTTATGTAATAGGTAACTTACCCGTTTGTTTGATCGCCGACACCTGAATACTGCGATTGAGATCCTGGATTATTAGGGGCTAGACCGTGATCCTGTTGACCGTCAACACTTGATTCTGACAGGCTCCACCGTACGCCGCAGTAATCACGGCATTCGCGTCGCACCGGGGCCGGTTTTGCGGCTTGATTGCATCTGGTGGGCAATTCACAATATTTAAAAAAATATTATATATATACATACATATATATAATAATAATACTAAGTAAAAGCTTAAATTTCCAAAATTACGAAGTAAAAAATATGTGAACTGATTGTGAGACAGGATCTTGCAGTTACAAAATTTTACATAGTGCACATCATACGCACAAATAAGCGCAATATACGAGTGTTTAGTTGCTTATTCAATATTAACATCCTACGAGATTCGCAATTATCTGTCGTATCCTGATTTAGGTAAACAAATAGCCTTATGTAAAGTTTACATTCTGTTCAAGTAAACTATGTTTTGGTATATCATGATGTAAAGACGAATTTATTATTTGGAAATGCAATATATACATACATATATATATATATATATATATATATATATATATATATATATATATATATATATATATATATATATATATATATATATGAGCAAACACCGTACTCCATAGAATAAATTTATTAATTAATCTTATTTCTACCAGTATCAACAGCCATTATTCTGGATTCGCTAATATATTCGTTCTTCCAAACGGAATTGTACCTTTGGTGTAACCAATTCCCGCTTAGATATGTGTGTCTTTGTTTTGCACAATTTAAACCACTCCTTTGCGTAACGTCGTCGTTTTCATTGTGAGTGCGTCTGTAGTTGACAGGTGTGTTGTTGTTTACGGAACGTAGGCTATTTTTGAAGTCTTGTTAGTTATGTCTTTGATTCAGTAGAATTTAATTTCTTTTTGAATTACTTTCTGCACGCTTAAGCAGAGATTTAGTTAATTAATTGCAATAGCTTCAAAAGCCAGAAGCATTTTTTCTGTTTGTTTTTGTCTTGTACTGAATTGAAAATTTTTTAGTACTAACAGCATGACCTGTGAAAAGTACATGTTCACAAATTGCTTATTTTTCTGCTTCTATATCCAAATTCGTTAAGTTTGAATACGATTTTAATAAAATATGTTCTAATTCTTTGAATAATTACTTACTACACTCGTCTTGCTTAAATGTTCACCTTACCTAGGTTAATTCACGAAGAAATGAGAATAGCGTCAGATATACAGTTTAATATAAAATTCTTATCAAATTTACCTGTCTTCATTAACAGGGTGTAACAAATCGTTCTGTGAGACGAATCTGGCATCCTCGGGCCTATCAATTGTAGGATAGCAGGCCGGGTGGGAAATCACTGAACCTAAAGTAAGATAACAAATTTTTGTTACTACATATTGTATAAATACTGAAAATTAGAACAACAAAGGTAATTTATCCCTGAATCAAATATATTGAACCAAAGGAGCCAAATTCTTTATTATGCGGCAAAAATATCAAATTAGTTGGTCTTGATGCATTTTTCACGACCATTTTACATGAAATAAATTCTGTCCTTTCCTACCTACTATAATAAAAATGTTAATATTGAATTTCACACTAACCTAAATAGTTATATATTCTTTGTTCCCGACTAATTGCTTCACACGTTTTGTCCAAATATATAATGAGTATAACGCATACTAGCGACTCCTATTGCTGTTTCGTCACCAAGCATGAAACGCATGCGTATATAGGATCATGCCTTTTGTTCATGCAGATTTTGATAAATACTTTTTTCCTATTTGAACTAGTTATTATTAGGTAGTAAATAACTTATACACAATTGCAAATATAACGTTTCACCTCAACGAATAATAAATAATCATTTTCGTGTCAACTTCTGCATAACGGATAAAACGTTTAGATACTGTTTGTTGCAGAGAACTATTATATATGCAATTGTGTATTAGGTGTTGCTCATCTAGTAAAAAATTATTTCAAATAGGACCTGATGGATGAACCAAATTCAATATGAACGAAAGGTATCTAACTGTTAAATATTAATTGAATCGATCAAAGTCAGAATTAGAGTAACAGGTGTTCAGAAGTAGTTCAAATTGTCAATTTTTGTGCAATTTAGAAAATCTTAAAATTCATTGTTTTGGTAACGTGTACCGACTTCGCAACCATAGTGTTGGTATTGTGAACCTATTCGGCAACCATAATGTTGGTATCATGTACTGTCTCGGCAACTATAGTGTTTGTATCCTTTACAAGTTTTGCATATATTATGTATTGTGAGTTGGCTTTGAAGTCGCATTTTCGAAAACTTAATATGAAGTTGGCTCCACTTCAGCTATTATAAACATTCGTACAGAAGATTGTACCGTCCAATTGTTCCACACTCCTCACCCAAGTATGAAGTGATTATACAGCGTAATTATTATAATCAAGGTTGCGGTCTTGATATAAACACCTGACCCATTAATTACTTACATATGTCAGTATAAACTAAGAATTTTGTAGTTTATACTGACATATGTAAGTAATTAATGGGTCAGGTGTTTATATCAGGACCGAAACCTTGATTACAATAATTGTTATCACCACTCGCGCAACCAATGTTTGTTTAATTATATGGCGTAATATCAGATCCTACTGATAAGTCGCCAGTAAACACGAAATGATTGTGAACATAAGATTATACCTCTCAATCACTCAGAACTTGGTTTACCTTGCCTATGCTATTTGCGCGCAACACACCTTGGGCAACTTTTTAAGGAAATAGTCTAGGTTTTATGCGGCCATCCGTAATGTGTTCTGAGGACAGATTTTTCTATAAAATTTTTTTTAATGGGACGCCTGTTCTTACAATAATTGTCCAGAACAGATCTGCTTTATTTGGTTTATCGGGTTTTTTGTAAAGGTTCTCTATTAAAATTTCGTTAAAGTTTTGAATATTTATGCTTTGGAAGGTGCAGGTTTTTTTTTGTTTATATCTCTGGCAAGGCTCTCGTTAATTTTGCAGGTATTTTTTGTCCAAGTAAGGCAGTGTGTTATTCTCATTTTTCCTTCAAATTAAATGTAAAAATAGTATTCCACATTTAAATTAAATTGATTTTTTGTGGATAAAGGTGAGCTGGTTACGCAAGTGCAACTTAAATTACATAGTAATAAATTTTGAGCCCATCTTTTGACAAAACGTGAACATAAACATAAAAAGTAAGTAGCGCATTTAAATTTCACCGCAACAAATTTGTCACATGCACATCCTTTATTATTGTTGCTATGACACATTACACATCAATGGAATTCTATTTAAGAAAACTTATTTGTTTGAAACGTAGCTGCACATTTCTTGCACAAATCTGAATGACAAAAGTAAAGTTTTGACGATATTTTATCATCAGGCCGCAAAATTGTTAAGTTTTCTTCAAAAGTATCATTGTAAACAAAGTGTTCATATCAGAAAGGCCATTTGATAAAAGTCATGCTCTTTTATTTAAATGACTGCCGATTCGGAGTAGTTTTTAACTAAGTGCTCGTCTATGCCCCATATATTAATAATATATAATTAATTAATTTATGTGTGTACAGTTAGAAGTATTTTGCGATATAATATGAATAACGAACCAAGTCCACTTGATGATTTGCTTCGGCAACTTTATACAATGTCTAGTATTTAAGAATAGTATATGCAGTCATATATTTATATATATATATATATATATATGTATATATATGTATATATATATATATATATATATATATATATATATATATAAACATACCAACATAGACAAACATAGCGAATGTACAATCCCTATATATTTCACATGTGCATATACATATATATATATATATATATATATATATATATATATATATATTATACATTCTCTCTACAGTTACATTTTTCTATCTTGTTTTGCCTTTCGCCATACGTAAAAAGATGTTCGTTTGTAGAACCTTAAATAAACACACACACACACACACACACATATATATATATATATATATATATATATATATATATATATATATATATATATATATATATATATATATATATATATATATATATATATATATATATGATGGCGCGTATAATTAATGATTACTTACCATATTTTATAGATAAAATTAGATGTTAGGATATTTTAAAACTCGTTGTGACGAAACCGGTCAACTGGATAAATTGCTTTATCTACACTAATACTTGCCTGGTTTATACTAACAAATGTATAGAAAGGGTCAGGTGTATATATCAAGATCGAACCTTGATTATTGTAAGTGCTATAGAAGATAGACTTCACGCTTACAGAATCTCATGTCCAAAAATTTAGTGTGCAGAATAAAATTGGTTCTGTACGTAAATATGTAACTAAACGTATCTAACCATTTAGAAAATCCACAAAATCAATAACCATTTTTCAATGTGAATTTAGGCTAGGCGTGTGAGCAAGATTTCCTATTTTTGGACGTTCGTTATAAATAAAATTGTCCATAACTGCGCAAAAAAGCCATTAGTTTATGTATTAGAATGTCATTGCGGCATTCCAAACTCCGTACGAAACTGTGCTTAGTTAAGTTTTTCCTTTTTGAACTTTTTAAATCAACATATTTTTTGTACTTTTTATATGGACTGTTTTTTTCAATTTCAACCTAATTATTTCCTTTGCTTTTTTTGTCCAGTAGATCAGTCGAGAAGTAGGAGCGACGCGCTTGTGTTGAATGCCTGATGTGTGTTTTATTTCGTTGCATTGTAAAGCAATTTTAGAATATTAATACAATGTTTATATATATATATCAGAAGTGACTATAGGTACATTTATGGAAGGCAAAATAGGCGAGTTAAAAGGTAACAAATTTAACTTCAATAGGGTCAGCAGAATTACAGCTGTAAATGTCGAATTTATCTATTATTTACAGATAAATTGCGTAATTTAGCGAAAAAAATATGTAGAGCTACAAAAGCATGACTAATAAATCGAATAAAATCACCTTTCAATTTTAACGTATGCGTCAAACTGAATGGTGAATACACATATTGTAAAATTCTAACACAAATGTCCGCAAAGTCTACCGATTAAGCTACTCACCAATTACAAAATAGGGAAGTGAGATTTCATTATGTGCTACTATGTTGGTTATCAATTTTGTATGTAAACATTAAAAGCATAAACAGGCGTTGATTAGGAATTGGAGGTTGTGTATCGAAGTGAAAGTGACGTTTATCCATCTCGCATTCTCTCAAGTTTTAAGTTTCTGCTTTGTTTTTTTTCAAAAACAGGAAAATTTAAAGGAAAAGTGAGAAATAAGGTTATTATTTACATTAATTAGGATTGGCTTCTAACGCAGTTGGAAGATTCTCGATATATTGAGAGAGCTAAATCTTCTAGTGCTGGTAAAATAAATTGCGTGAAGAGTTTCCAAGCCGTATGGGCATTGTTGTCAATTTTACACGCAATTACGCTTTCATAAGAGTATAGCATACAGTGTGTACAGGTATACGCTATGTGTTAATCGTAAAATTCTAGCATGTTTAGGCCGTCTCTAAATGACAGCTCTGCAATGTCAACGCCATGTTACGTACAATAATTTGGAAGTGCACATTCTGTCTTCGACGTTAGTTTCCTTGTAGGAAAGCAATTTTTACATTTCTAGAGGTAGTAATTCTCAATTTCGGTGAACCTTAGCATACATTGATATCCATCGTGTTGGTACCATGAAACAGACTCGGAAACCATAGTGTTAGTACCATGTAGCTTTTCGGTACTATATTGTTGGTATCAGTTACTGACCCAATAGCCATAGTGTTAGTATCCTTTAAAGACTCGGTATATATATTATATAGAGTGAGTTAGCGTTGAAATCGCATTGTCGAGACTTTATATGATGTTAGCTTCACTACTGCAGGTTTACACATTCGTTTAGAAGATTGTACCGTCCTATTATCATACATTCTTCACTTAAATATATAGTGGTTAAAGGAGGTAATACCGGCTCTTACTGATAAGTCGCCAGTAATCTCGAAACAAATGTGCATGGGATTATACATTCCGTTCATGTTGTGTTTGGTTTATCCTTCTGTTCACAACTGAACTATTTTGTTACTAAGTTCGCAACACCTAATACATACTTGCATATATATTATTTTACCGCAACAAACATTATTTAACTTTTATAATTTCTAGAACTATTTGGATGACTGGATATTTGAGTTACGATGGTAAACTGTAACATATCACAGTCGTATGTTCTTGGGCAAACTGAACACAACATAGTACTATTTATGCAAAAGAATGCACATTTCCGTTTTAATGAATGTATAAAAAAATAGATGGGTTGTTTGGAAACGAGGAGCCTCTTATGTTCTGTTGGTGGCGAATATTTTCCTTGGCCGTCTTGAAATCAAATCAACAAATGAAAACACCAATCATTACCATTTACAAAAAAGTTATATTGATAACATATGTTGTTATTAAAAGCATATCGCACTAACGAAAATTTGTTCGTGATTCCAAGAGAACTTGCATGAATCCAAATTTTGGTGCAAAAGTATGATAAAGACAACCGTTTTAATTTTATCTTATCGATTTTAAATTTACTTCATCATTGGGATACTATGTAGTTTATTCGAAGAAATTAGTTTACGAAATCCGTCTTTTTTCCAATTTAAGTTGCACTTTTACATTAAATTTAGTCCGATTATTGAGACCCAAACCCAGGAAGACTAAAGATTCTGTTTCAAAATGTAGGTGTTTTAAAAGAATTGAGACAAGAAATGGAGCGTGATCGTGTTTAAAATATGAAATTTGGACGAAACCGCGATTTAAGTGTTCTATAACGTTGTTAGTGCCCTATACATATATTAATATAACTAATCAATATTTTGCCAAAGTTTTTCTTAGTAGAAAGGTATGAAAAAAGTTACTTCTTGAAAATCTTCCGCATAAACAGTTTGAAGTAAAAAATTGTTGCTTAATTTTATATTATTTTGTTAAAATTTTGCATCCCTGGTTGTTATTTACAAAAGAAATGTTCCAGAAACCTTTTTTGCTCCTTAAGCGAATTCGGTGGAACCTGTCTGCTAATAGGTAAATTAAATGCGTAAAAACATCACTGCTTAGGTAAATTATAACAGCTTCGATATATTAACTTTTCCTGGAAAACAAAACCAAATTAAAGCCGCAAAATTACACTTGATAAAAATCAATAATAAACTTTCAGACTTCGCCTCGTGAAGTACACTCAGGCAAGTTATCATCGCATTTTGTCCTGTTTATTGGAAATTGTATTATTGCGCAATAGTTTGCGAAAAGATTTTAAAATTAGCACTGACTTCTGTATTAAATTAACTGTTTGCATGGGCGACCAGAACATACATCACCTGTGTATTGAAAAAAGCGAGAATAATAATAACAAATTTCCAGTTTTTCACGAGATTAAACAAGTGGAAAAATAAAACCAATTAACGTTATCCGGCAGTTTATGCAAAATTTCTCATTTTAGTTAATTTTATTTTAGTTCTCCAGTTTTCTACTTGTCTTGTATTCAAATACGTGTTGTAGAATATATTTAATCAAATATTTTACAGCATTTTTGGAGCAATCAACATTGTCTTTTCTGAACGTTTTATATTAAGTATTTTTAGGCAAAATGATTATTCATTTTTTGTTAGTATAAAATATATATATATTTTATCAGATAGCAAAAGGCATTCATCGAATGCAATAGTTTCATTTATATTGGGAATTGTTCAAGTAATGTCGAAGCATAAATTTATATGCGTCAAGAAATATGCAGTGTATGAAGCCATGGGCTACAAAACGAATGTGCAAACGTACGAGCCGCGTCCACGTTAAATTCAGGACATTACATGGTAAGTTCCGTATATAGACAAAAACGATCTAGGGGATGAATGCGCATTTGCTACCTAATGTAGCATACAGTTTATACTGACAATATATATATATATATATATATATATATATATATATATATATTATATATTCCTGTTGTTAGCTTCTTCACGGAACCATCATCAGTTTCCGTCATCTTCCTCAAAATCTTGCAAACTTCTAGTGCAAAACAGCTAATCATCGTAATCAAGTGCAATAATGAAATGAAAATTTTTGTTGAGAGCAGACATTTTTGTTGCTTTAATCGATGCTATGGCACCAGTGAACAGATAGCTTCTTTTAGCTCGTCTACATCCGATCCAAATGTTCTAGAATGACTTGAGATTTTTTGTTTCGCTTCGATTATCTTTTATTTTGTCAAGTGCTATTTTTGAAAAATAAATCGGAAAATACCGATCTATTTTTCCACGTTCCTCATCAAAAAGAAAAGTGGGTAAATGGCGTAACAATGGCTCCAAATGATGAGTCGCCAGTGAGCACTAAATGAATATGCAGAAGATTGTACTTTTCGTTCATTTTGTCTTTTTTTATCCTTCTGGTCAAAATTGAACTACCCTTCAACAGGTGCGCAACACCTAATACATAATTGTTTGGTTGTTGTCTAAAATCAATTTTTAATATTTATCGAATGCAATTGCGTTTGCATAAGGAAATTTAACAAAAATCAGAGTTTTAATTGCTTCCGACAATGTTAGCATTTCTTTGCATTCAGGTATATTGATAAATCTGAATTTTATATGACACAGAATATTCGATGAGAATCTATATTTCCCGTAATTTTAATGGAGTTTGCCCATTAGGAAGTTAAATGTTTACTGTTGGTTCTTACTTAAAATTACTTCAGACATTGCAAATTATGGAATATTATTATAATTAAACTTTTGCATGATTGACTGATGGAGGTCGTTTATCTACTTATATGCCTAGAATTATAGTTTACCGCAAAGATTACATATGAAATATAGACAACGCATTGTTGTAGCAGAAACTGAAATTTTTGACGGCTTTGAGAATGTTAGCCGCATGGTGAAATGGTTATTACTCGATTCGCAACCTGCATTAAATTTAAGAGCCTTAATGGCTTGAAAATTTTGAGTAGTCAAAGAGTTTTAGAGGAAGGAAAACTATTTTATATATTAATGCTATTTTGGAGACGACAAAAACAGTTAGGTCTTAACTATTTCCTAATACGATGTAATATATATATATATATATATATATATATATATATATATATATATATATATATCATTATAATATCCATTAATTTCAAATGTTTGAAAGTATATTTATATTTAGAAGAGAAAACATATTAAATAATAATGTGGATAATGACTAATCTGTTTCGAGAATACTCAATAACACTTTAGATTCTTTCATTTAAATATATCCTGGGTTTTCAAATTATTAAGCAAATGACAATAAGTGTGGTTTTCTGATTTTCTTCAATTTCGTGTTTGCGGTTTATTGCGAGTTGTTTTAGTTCATATGCGTGTGTCAATGCGCATATTAACGGGTGTGTAGGAGTCATTCTCATTGCATTACCGAGTGATCTAGTCATTATTGTATTAATCGATGGCGTTTTTACCAAGTGTTCAGTTTGTTGCGTTTTACGTGTACGAATGGTTTCTTCTCGCCTGACATCTCACATTTTTCGCTTTGTTCTTCAATTACATTTTGTCACCTCGGAAAGAACACAAGGTGTGTGGATTCCAATGTTGATCGCTAATATTGTTATGATTTTCTTTCGCTGTTAGCAATGGTAGTGATGTCGTATGCGGAGCTAGTTTTTCTTCTTCAGTTTGTTGCCAATCCGATCGAATCTTTGTTGAGGCTGGTTGAATGAGTGTTCGTATTTGCTTGGATGCTAATAGATTGTTGTTTGGCAGTGTGATTTGTGGCCAACCGTTTAGAATATCATGTTGGTGCAACTTTTTCATGTTAAGGTCGTGTACTTATTGTTTTTTATAGACAGATTTGTTTACGTATAATTAGTTTTCAGACTTTGCCTTGTGTGGAACTGAGAAATTCGTTAAATTTTCTGGTTGCCATGCTTCAAATATATGCACGGAGATAGCAGATTTTCCTTACAGCACCAAGCCATTTTTAATCAATTTAAAAAATAAATTTTGCTGGATTCTTTTGACCAATTGTTTTATCGAATGTCCGATACATTTGCTACCGCATATAAATGCGAATTTGTAGACTGTTAATGATTTGGAGAGAATCAGAAAATAGTCCTTAGTGATGCGATTTAACGACTATGAAAATATTGAGGCTGGTAGTTCAATCCTTAATGTTAAGTTCTGAAAAATCTATTTGACGGTATCCCCTGTAGTACGAATTGGACGTGCTCTGATGGGACATCTATGTACCGCACAGGTTGTTTTTCAGACAAAATATTCCTCACGTAACCCAGATCTTTCTTGAACTTGAGTTCATAGCAATTTCTCCTGCTTCTGTTTGCTAGATTGTTAAATTTGCTTCTTCTACTTCGAGAGTGAATTAGACGTCTGGATCGTCTTCATTGCCTTGTTTGAGGATTTTTTTGGTCTGCCGCATCTGAGATGAACAATGATGGACCGTCTTCATTCCTTTTATAGAGTGCGCATTGGTAAATTATATATATATATATATATATATATATATGTTTATATATATATATATATATATATATATATATATATATATATATATATATATAGCGTATATACTTCATACAATATGCAATTAAGTTGCATAGATTTTTTGTTGCGCAAAACACGCATTTATAATTGTTAGAAATACGATCCATCAGATTATTTTCAGCATTTTCTGAAATTTCAGTTTTTTAAAATTTTTCATTCCGTGGACACAATGTCGTACTCGTAAGTGTCAGCAATGCGAAGTTTTTATCATTTTTTTCCTATGGGATATTTGTAAACTCTGACTCAACTTATTATGATGCAGAAAACATAGTAATGCACCTGGACAGATTTGATTGCCTGGCTAAATCAGAGTATACAAGTTCAGAAACCCAGCTAACTGAATGACATACTGTTTAATTATTATAATATAAGTATTATCGCCTTCCAAAATAGGATTGGTGTTTACTTCAAACTCGCAAACTTAATTTAAAGAATTGCTATCGCCATTTTAAAATGTCTACTGTTTATTATTTTGCACATTTAGCTTATGCTATATGTATATATTTTGTGTCCTTATTGATTGGTCTCATACAACAAATATTCAGATTCATTTCGCAGTGAGCTACTTAGCTAATTTAGATTCATGTTTCTTTTTGACCGACCAAGTTAAAAGCAATGTAAATTTTAATTACATCTTACTGTTTGAACATTGTTTTATAGGATTAAGTGTGATTACCTTTATTTAAGCGATTCATCTATTATAAGGTCACCCAATTTAGCGTAGAGAAAACCCGAGTAGCATAGAATTTATTTGTAATTTTCTTGTGAACTTGATCTCAGACTCAAGTTTTAATTTTGTTTTATTACACAGTTTACGGATTTAATTTATGAAGAATTGTAAAATGGCGATAAATAAGCCAATAATGTTTGTTTTCTATTTTCAGTCTCCAAATTGTAGTATGAATACATTTATCCGTCTGGTTTGACATTTCTTGGCAAATGGGCTAGTTTTCTAATCGTATTAAGCTAGCGACTTACGATAGACTGAACTGGGTCAACTGTATAGAATTAAGACGACGAGGGCTATTTAGTAATCGGATAAAGAAGCACAATGTGTTGGATTAAGAAGCTTTCACAATTATAATGAAGCCTAGTCCAGAATCTACACTGCTTCTCTTTGATTGATGAAATCGGTGCGACTTCGTTAATGCGATTGAAGCCAATACCTAAGAGACTATACTGCAGTAAAGAAAGCCAGGAATTTGTTCGACACATTTGAACACGCTTAGGCAGGATTTTGATCGTGATATAAAACATGAAATGTAAAAGCATGTATTGTCTAGACGCTTTGTTGACAAATTGAAATTAAGCAGCCAACTACCTGAATGGAATCTTGTTGCCAAGGAGACAAACAACATATCCTGTTTCGAATTAATTTTATGTCTAGAAATACGTTTTGTGGAAATGTCTATATTCTAAAATTGTAGTTGTTTGTTTTTTGGGACATGGGCAGACGTTTTAACCGAATTAGTTCGATAGTAACATTGCTAGTAGGTAATTAGTCTGTAGTATAGAAGTTACTCTATGCCGGCGAGTCAGGTATAGGATGATGGAACAAATTTTAGTGATTCAACAAGCGTTAACTACTCCAATTGGGGCTCAGCCTGGAGCTTTTGTTGCTCGATTTCATCACCAAAAGAAGTCCGGTCGATGTCGATTGATGCCGTAACGGCCAATGCACGCGAGGCCGTTAAAAAGTCAAGAAAACTAGGATTGAACTAAAAACGTTTGAACAAGATGCAGTCAGCTATTTGTTTTCCAAATGTAAGCGGTGATTTTTGAAGGTTTTTTTGCGTGGACAGTTAAATCCAATAGTTTTTTTTGACATGCGCACATGCATTGCGGAAGCTTGAGTTGTCTGGAAGTTTATTATCCTATTTCCAATTGAATCTGTTAATAAAGGAAACTTTTAACTTGTTCATCATAAATAAAATAATATTATGCACACTTTGTGTATTGCAGACTAAATGATGTTATTGAAATCGTTAATTGTCTCGCATTATTTCTCCATTGAGATTTTATCTGTCATTCTAGCTGGTTTGAAATTACTGTACCATCGTTAGAATTGAATTGTCCTTTAACAAATAAGTCAGATTATGAGATCGAGTAAAATATAGAATGGCAGAGCATTTTTTGGTTGTTATTAGGCGTGAACTTTGAAATGGTTTGGAGCCGTGACGTTGAGGAAGAAACTTCGACATGGCGCAATTGTCTTGTTTGAGATATGTTCTGTCTAGTAACTATATCATAACAATATGAACAATCGCTATCGGAATCATACATGCGGCGGTAAGTCAAAAACAGGTTAGCCAAGATTTGATAAAGCTTTTTTAAATGGTGATACAGATAAAACTCGGAGGTAGTACATTTTTATGCGAGACGATAACAACAGTTCTCCTTGGAATTAACTTCGTTAATTTGATGCAACACTAACCCTGGTGTATTGTATTTGTCTTTTTGGACGCACAGGATGTATAGAATAGATAATGCAATTCATCCAGTAGACCGGTGTCGTGAATATTGAACACTCATTACGTACTGATCCAAATATGTCGCGGGGAGGGGTCGCACCTGGGCACGTCTGCTTCGGAATCTGGTGCTTAACACACTTAGCTACCCCGCCGCAGTCTAAAATACAATTCGTATGTTATACCAATAAATGTATGTAAATAAAGATTCAGGTTTTTATATCAGGATTGCAAAGATTGCTCATTTAATTATATAAATGTACATTTCAATAACAATTTCGCATGTAGTGAGGCGTCTGTTCAGTAATGAGAGATTGGGGATGGTTAGTTGAAACTTTTAGTCTGAATGGATGCAATATGAGCTCCACTTAAAAGAAAAAAGACTAAACGTGTTAAATTAGTATGTGTATATCTGAAAATTGTCTGTAGTGTGCAGTAGGATGGCTCAGTGTTTAGAGCACCAAATTACGAAGCAAATGTGCTCAGGTTCAAGCGATGTCCATAGACAATTCTGTAAAGTATTCGAAGCGATCCCAATAAAGACAAAACCGGTCTACTAGATGAATAACGTTTTCTACAAAATACAATTCGTTTTTTATACTAACAAATTTGCGTACCGAAGGGATCAGCTATATATATATATATATATATATATATATATATATATATAAGCAGAAACTTTTATTATAATGTTGTTATCACCGCCAGTGCTACCAATGTTTGTTAAATTATATAAATGTTTACTTCAATACCACTTTCCCTTTTGATGTGTTGTCTGTTGAATCATGGGGTTTGATAGTTGGCACTTCGGGTCTAAAGCGATGTCATATAGGCTCCACCGAACGGAAAGGTTAGCCTAGCAACATTATTTGACATAAGGCTGAAAATTTTGTGTAGTTTGCGGCTGGTTGGCTCAGTTTTTGGAACACCAGATTCTGAAGCAGATGTGATGAGTTCCCAATAAGGATGAAACCGGTCTATTGGATGAATTGCCTTTTCTAAACTATACAATTCTTGGTATATAATATGTAATGTATAAAATGTATGTAATTAATGGGTCAGGTGTTTATATCAAGATCGCAGCTGTGTGTGGCGAAAGCTGCAAACAGTTAATATTCGTGACTGCATAGAAATTGTGTAGCCGACATTTCCAGTCATGTACAATGATATGTAGGACTTCTAGAAATAAGAACCGCATATTTAATTTTGCTTTCCTATAACTTTATATATATATATATATATATATATATATATATATATATATATATATATCTCCTCTCTCTCTTATAT
This sequence comes from Eudiplozoon nipponicum, assembly GCA_029291075.1. Lineage (NCBI taxonomy): Eukaryota > Metazoa > Platyhelminthes > Monogenea > Mazocraeidea > Diplozoidae > Eudiplozoon > Eudiplozoon nipponicum. The sequence continues at coordinate 53,933 of JAQBSW010003558.1, forward strand.
ATCCAATAGTCCGGTTTCAGCTACCTGGTCGCAGACTACACAAAATTTTCAGTCTTATACCAAATAATGTTGCTAGGCTAGCTTCTCCCTTAGGTGGAGCCTATATGACATCGCTTTAGACCTGAAATGCCAACTATCCATCCCCATTATTGAACAGACACCACATTACATGGGGAAGTGGTTTTGAAATGAATATTTATATAATTAAACGAACATTGGTTGCACGGGCGAGTTTACCTTTACAATAATAGAGTTTCCGCTTTAATATATTTAGCTGATCCCTTAGATACACAAATTTGTTAGTATAAAAGACGAATTGTATAGTGTAGAAAAGGCAATTCATCTAGTAGACCGGTTTCGTCTTTATTGGGATGTAGGCAAAGCGGTTTGAACGTCGCTAGTCAGTTTGATGTTGTACTCTTATGATGATCACGGTAGGTCTGAACGCGCCAGTGTGTGCGACTGGTCGTAGTTTTACTATGTTGATCGACAACTGGTCAAATTGGTTTTTCCTTAGAGCTCGTAAACGTGATTTAAAGAGATTATTCTTTCTTGATTAGAGACACGCGGCACCAACGCAGTGTTTGCTTTTGCCATTTTTGAGCAGCGATGCATATAGAATGTAAACAATTAAACAATAATTTATCTCGCGATTTCTGACAACTATAATTCAAATGGTATTTAACCCAATCTCGCAATCACTATGTGGAGAAATGTCATCCCTATCTGCACAGTATTTGTCTGCTGAAGTGTATGACTCGTACATTTTTGGTGGAGGTTGCAAAATAATTGAGGCATATTTCAAATGCCGTTGGACAAAAAAATGCAACTTTTATGGCTTAAATATAATAATTTAATAGCCAATATTTTTAAATTAAAAACACTAAGAAGATGTACAGAATTGTGACAGATACACTGCCTTTTCGCCAAACTTATCGTAAAATTTATCTTGAATTATACGAATGATCGTGGTATATCTCGTAAAATAACGCCATTAAAGGCTTAATATTAAGGCAGAATTTATTGAAACCGTAATTTTGGTTTAAGTTCATAATACGAAATTATTGT
>JAQBSW010003558.1:60000-81287 GCA_029291075.1 Eudiplozoon nipponicum
TTCAAGTAGTTTGCAGAGAAACTTGGCTGGTTTATGTTGTGGAGCGTTGATCATTGACATGGGCCGCATCAAAAGTTTCATCAACATGATATTCTTATCGACTGGCCAAGAATAACAAAATTAAACAACAATCTACTAGTATCCAACCAAGAACAAACAGGCCCTCGACTAGCAACAACAAACGTACAATCGGATTGGCAACAAACTGAAGTGGAAATAACAGAGGCGCATACGATGACAGAAGTCTCCAAACAATGTGAGCGTTTAACACTGCAATCAACACTGGCGTTGCTACCACGCGAAAACCTCAACTTTGCGCAACGAGGTGAAACGATCAACTATACTGGGGAAAATAGCACTTGTATATGTAACAGTGAACAATGCGCACAAATGGTTAATTCTCAAGCCATCAAAACAATAATGACCAGATCTCAGACATCACTTAGCAATACTGCGAGAATGACCTTTACATGCAAACACACATACACAACACAAACACAAACGCATACACACTCACCTACTAGTCAAAACAAGAAACAGCAGTAAAAACCAGTCAGATTTGTTATCACTAGCATAATCAATTGAAAACCCAAAATGTATAAATATGTATGATTGTATAAGAGATGATTAGTATTCACGAAATAAATGGCCTTTATCCACTTCGTTATTTGTGTTTTCCTAATTATAAGAATACTGTGTTAAATTAAATAGGAATGGACATTATAAAGATTATCAAAGAGCGGGGTCAGCCTTTTACCCGTAAGGAACTAAACACTTATATTGCAGCCAACTGTACGTGTGCCAAACTTCTAGAAAGGATTAAGTTCTTCAAATCGTGTTTAGAATCAGATGTTGTGCCAAAACGATTCCTCAAGCAATGCAGAAGAAATAACCAAAAACCGACGAATAAACTGATAAGTCGCTTATTGCTCAATGGTATCGAGGACAACCAATCAAAACTGCAAGACGCTGAGAGCATCATTCAATCACTGGGTTGTCGAATTGCAAGACTGAACGACGGCGAATACACCGCTTTCACAAAGAAGATAGAAACAACTGATGAAAATAACAGCGGACAAAGAAACCAAGGACCTCACGAGAGACCTGGACAAATTTCCTACGCAATCAAATTTCCTACGAACCCAGACGCTTTTATTCACAATTATTCAAAAGTGATCTTGTCAAAACACCAGAAAGAATTACTCTCCTTAGGAGCAAAATTCTGCGTAGTCAAGAAAAACCTAAGTGAACGTGACATTATTGACATTCAGGCTGGAACGGAAAATTTCTACAATGACTTAACGAAAGACACCGTCCCACATGCATTCAATGGACAAGGACTGAAAGCTGAGATAGTAAGCGCACTAGAACAATACAAGAAGGAATTCAAAGGCAGCCAAATCATCACAAAACAGCACATAGACGAACTCAGAAAACTCCAATCAGACAAATCCATACGACTTGCCACACCCGACAAAGGATTAGGAATTGTTATACTTGAAGCCGACGCTTACAGGTAGGCCAAGAACGATATAATAAATGATCAATCTAAATTTAAGCCTGACATCAAACAGAAAGATGATTCAACGAACATCGAATCAAAAATTAATGCAATTTTGAAAAAGATGAAAAAACATGTTCTAACATCGATGGCTGACTCCGAGATTAGATCAAAACTCACAGAAGACATCCAAAAAGCAAAACCAGTCGGAACAAACACCGCAAAATTGTACGGCAAACCAAAAACTCATAAAGCCGTGACAGCCTCAGGAGCTCTTTGATGCGGCCCATTATGTCAATGATCAACGCTCCACAACATAAACCAGCCAAGTTTCTCTGCAAACTACTTGAACCAATACGGAGCATCATAAACGCTAACACTATCAAGGACTCCTTCGAACTAGCAAATGAATTGAAGGGGAAGAACATCCTACAGAATAAAATGGTCTCGCTTGACGTCTCATCCTTTTTTACAAACATACCACTGGATAAGACAACGGAGATCTTGTGTGACCTCATCAAAAATGAGTTTTTTGACTTCCCTATAGACACCAATGACATCAAAGACCTCATATTAGCATGTACTAAAAACGTGCAATTTACATTCGAAGGGATATACTACCGCCAGATCAATGGTGTAGCTATGGGAAGTTGCATCGCACCCCTCCTGGCAGATGTATACATGTATCACCTGGCAAAAACGAGCCTAAAAGGTATAATTGACCAGTGCGCACTCTACAAAAGGTATGTAGATGATATCTTGTTGTTCATCTCAGAAGCAGCAGACCCTTCCGAAATCCTCAAACAAGCAAATGGAGTCGATCCAGACATCAAATTCACTCTCGAGGTAGAGAAAGACGACAGTTTTCCCTTCCTTGACATCAAACTCACTCGAGAAGCAAACGGAGATTTGACACTGGCCATACATAGAAAATCCACTTTCACCGGACAATACATTCACTACAACAGTAGTGTGCCAAAATCCCACAAAAGAAACTTAGTAAAAAACCTAGCAAACAGAATCAGGAAGATCTGCTCTGAACACAAGATTGAGGAAGAACTGGGCTACCTCAGGAAAATTTTGCTAATGAACAACTACCCAGAGCGTTTCATTGATGTCAACATCAGACCACGGCAGATTCGTACTAGAGAGGATACCGGCAAGCAGGTTTTCCTAAACTTACCATTTAGAGGCGACGTACCAGCCTCAATAATTGCACGGCGGCTGAATAGAATAACTAAGGACAACTTTCCCAGTGTTAAAGTTAATATGACATTTAGTACACAGAGAATCATGAGGTTGGATGCCAAAGATCAATTGCCAATTCTCACCAAATCACTCATAGTCTACAAATTCTCATGTATATGTGGTAGCACATATATCGGACGTACGAAGAAGCAATTGATAAGCAGAATCCAGCAACATTTGCCACAGAAATTGATTAACAAAGGCTTGCCACCGTCAGGAAAATCAGCTATTTCCGATCATATATTGGCAACGGGGCACCCTGTCAATTCGACCAATTTCACAATTCTACATAAAGCAAAATCAGAAAAATTATTATTTATCTACGAAGCCCTTTACATAAAACAACAAGCACCTGACCTTAATATTCAAAAGTTTCATCAACATGATATTCTTATCGACTGGCCAAGAATAACAAAATTCAACAACAATCTTCTAGTATCCAGCCAAGAACAAACAGGCCCTCGACTAGAATCAACAAACGTACAATCGGATTGGCAACAAATTGAAGTGGAAATAACAGAGGCGCATACGATGACAGAAGTCTCCAAACAATGTGAGCGTTTAACACTGCAATCCACACTGGCGTTGTTACCACGTGAAAACGACAACTTTGCGCAACGAGGTGAAACGATCAACTATACTGGGAAAAATAGCACTTGTATATGTAACAGTGAACAATGCGCACAAATGGTTAATTCTCAAGCTATCAAAACAATAATGACAAGATCTCAGACATCACTTCGCAATACTGCGAGAATGACCTTTACATGCAAACACGCATACACACAAACACAAACGCATACACACTCACCAACTAGTCAAAACAAGAAACAGCAGTAAAAACGAGTCAGATTTGTTACCACTAGCATAATCAATTGAAAACCCAAAATGTATAAATATGTATAATTGTATAAGAGATGATTAGTATTCACGAAATAAATGGCCTTTATCCACTTTGTTATTTGTGTTTTCCTAATTATAAGAATACTGTTAAATTAAAAAAGGTATGGAAAATATAAAGAATATATATATATATATATATATATATATATATATATATATATATATATATATATATATATATAATCATGGAAAGTCACAGAGTCAGTACGTATGACTGACTGTAGTTTTGCTATGTTGTTCGACGACTGGTTAAATACAATGAAATTGGTGTTTACTTCAAGCTCGCACACTCGATTTAAAGAATTGTTACCACCACACGCGTAATCATTAACATTTTATTGTATGACATATATATATATATATATATATATATATATATATAAATGAGGAATATCGTCAATTATCTTATTCAAATTGTGCTTTGAATAACAGGCTTTTCTGGTGCACAATGGCACATCCCTTTGCCGTAGCCACTTTGAGCATACTATAAAAAATGAATAAATTCACTAACCTGATTCAACTGATGCTGAACTTAATACACTCCGTTATTCCTCTCGCGTCCAATACCTGACATTTTACTGGAAACCAACCAGTTCTTCGACTGCTGAGAATAACAAGGCGCCAGAGCGTATTTGAACATTCTCTAAAAATAACGAATAACATCACCTACCTGATTCAACTAAAGCTGATTATAACAGACTGCGCCAGCGACTGCCAAACTATAACCGATCATTCCTGTCGATTACTTTAATCAATGTCCCGATCTTGATATAAACACTTGACCCATTATGTACATAAGTTTGTTAGTATAAACTAAGTATTGTATACTTACTTCAATCACATAATTTCCAATCAGTGTTCAGAGGAGAAAAAAGAGACTCAGACGTCGTAGAATTGCGGAACTGCTAATGCATCCTATAGTACATGCAGACGTACGATTTTATCATACGCATCTTCTAAGCTAAAAATGCTGAGCCCTCGAGTAAATATAAATGAACTTCAACTAAACTGACATATATACAGATCAATCATTCCTTCACATAAATAATGAAATTAATTACCGTTAAACCTTAATGTATAGACCAACTAATGTTATCAATCCACAAATATTGGGAGATTGAACAAGCTTACTTTCCATAGCGGCCGCTAATACCAAGATTCAGCGTATATTATGAATATTGCTCGGAGGCATAAAAATTCCTTAAGTATAAGGAGTGCTGACTTCAAATGAACGTCAGCACTTATTTAAATGAGTGGTGAATATTCCTTCAAGAAAAATAATAATCTTCTAAGTGTGCAAAACAAGCTTAATGGATTGAAAAAATTAAAATAAAAAGGGAATCAAGACTTTGAGAAATATGCGTCGAATATGGTTAAGTCCGTGCCAAGATTTCTTCCTTTAATATTTCAGACGACATCAAAATACTCAAAACGAAGCGTAACCGTCGATTTTAGAAAGCTGAAATTACTCATTTTGTTAAAAAACAATTTATTAAAAAAATATTTGACAAAAGTATTTGAAACGATATTCTCATTGCCATTTTTTATAAAGTCTATTAAAGAATCATAAATAAAATTGACATAGAGACCAGAAATAATAAAAATATATACATATGTACATAAACAGTTATCGGCGATATGTTTAATAATTCCAGCTTTGTCTGAAAATATTGTAATGTCGGAGAGCATGCACAAGTTAATTGTCGCAGCAACAAAATGTAAACGAAAATGCTTTTAATCGAAAAATATTTTAGTTAACTAAATGTTAGATAATGTGCAAGAAATGCTAGTTCACATAGTATATTCGCAAATGAAGTCTAGAATTAGCGATAGTTCCTCGTCTTCTTGACAGTTCTGCTTATTTTTTTCTTGTTGGTTGAAATAGGGCAATTCAACTTCCGTAAAAACAGCAACGCCTTCCGTTGCTTCTGTTTTATTCGAAGAATCCTCCAAAAGTTCTGCTGAATGAATTTGATCATCCTTAGAATTTTGGAATTCAGACAAAAACCAGTCCTAAATGAAGAGAAAGAAGAAAAACATTGCGAAATTTGCACAATAAAAATGTATAAAAATGAATTCCTCAACCAAATATAAGTTTTGCGTTCAGTTTTGAAATATAAATTCTCATCGGGAGATTTTGGCCGTCGCGTGAAATCTGGTAAAGAAATAATTATCATGGTCTTCCAAAACGAATTAAATCTTCAAATTTTGTTTAAGGAAACTATCGAAATATAACAGTTAACAGAAATTGAGATTTACAACAATTTTTGAACACCTGTTACTCCAGTAAATCCATACACTCTGGCCTTGGTCGATATCAGTTATCACATTTCGCGGTAAGCATGACATCATTCAATTGAATATATAACAGTTAAATACTGCTTGTTGCGGAGAGCTAATATATATATATACAAGTATGTATTAGGTGTTGCGAACCTAGTAACAAATTAGTTCAGTTGTGACCAGAAGGATAAACCAAAGGCAGCATGAACGGTAAGTATAATCTCATGCACATTCGTTTCGTGCTTACTGGCGACTCATCAGTAGGAGCCGGTATTACGCCCTTTGACCACTATATATTTGGGTGAAGAATGTGGAATAATAGGACGGTACGATCTCCTAGACGAATGTGTAAACCCGCAATAGTGAAGCTAACATAATATAGTCTATGACAAATCGACTTCAACGCTAACTCACACTATATAATATATATACCGTGTCCGTAGAGGATACTAACACCATGGCTATTGTGTTAGTAACCGATACTAACATTATTGTACCGAAAATATACATGGTACTAACACTGGTTTCCGAGTCGGTACATAGTACCAACATGATGGATATCAATTTATGCAATAGTTCATCGATACAGATTTACAACAATTTCGATGAACTATAGCACAAATTGATATCCATCATGTTGGTACTATGTACCGACTCGGAAACCAGTGTTAGTACCATGTATATTTTCGGTACAATAATGTTGATATCGGTTACTAACACAATAGCCATGGTGTTAGTATCCTCTACGGACACGGTATATATATTATATAGTGTGAGTTAGCGTTGAAGTCGAATTGTCATAGACTATATTATGTTAGCTTCACTATTGCAGGTTTACACTTTCGTCTAGGAGATTGTACCGTCCCATTATTCCACATTCTTCACCCAAATATATAGTGGTTAAAGGGCGTAATACCGGCTCCTACTGATGAGTCGCCAGTAAGCACGAAACGAATGTGCATTAGATTATACTTACGTTCATGCTGCCTTTGGTTTATCCTTCTGGTCACAACTGAACTAATTTGTTACTAGGTTCGCAACACCTTAAGTATCGAATTACTCTAACTCATTTCAACCAAATCACGAACCGTTTAAAATATTTTAGAAGTTACTTCCAACAAATCAGATTTTTCAACAATCGACAGAGATTTTTTGTAGTTAAATATTTCCGATGCTTGAACGCAAAACAATTCATAATGCTAGATTATTTAGTTTATTCCTAAAACGACGCAACCAATATCCGTTAAACCAACAGTAATCACATTTAAACTTATATACGAAATGGAGCATGATTACTACTAACATGATATTGTTACAGATTAGTCAAATACATAGTGTTTATCTCGTATAAGTCACCCAATTTTGAGAAAATTAAAGATTTATAGCAATGTGTATTTCGCATCATTCTGTGAAAAAAATTATTTACCTCAATATGAGGTAGGGAAATGTCTTTTGAAATTGTCTTTGGTGTCATCCCAGCCACGAATTCCGTGCAATCTTGGTTAATGCAAAACGTCCTTTCTGCATAAATCTGCAAGAATAAATGTGAAAAAACGTTCACAATAGTTAAAATGTCTGATGTTTTATAACAAATTCATAATTAAGTAAGGTGCGAATAATTTGTTATCACATTCTATGAATTCACCATAGAATAACACTACGTGGCAATTCAGGAATGGATTCACAAAACGTAAGATTAACAGGCGTGTTTAGATACATTCGAAGGAACAGTTTTCGACCACACATATTATTACGTGAATACTCTTATATCAGCTTTCCCAATGCAAAGAACATCAATTCCAAATTAGAAAGTATATTGGAATAAACTCTTATCTCAATTAACCGGTTTAATGCATTGTAATGAAAATTGAGCCCTTTAGGCACAAAAATAATACGAAACAAGAATATGGTTATTATGAATTCCTTCTGGTGCGACACAAAGTGTTTGCATCCACTGTCCACTTGATTATTCCAGATATGTCGACTTTCTCTTTCGGATGTCTTTTTCAATGAAAACACATCACACAAAAAATTTGACAAAAAATATGTCAAGTGGAAAGTTTAGTTTAAATTGTCCTATTTATACTTATTGTTAGATGTCTGAAGCCTAACTAGTTTTCACTAGGCAAGTGTACGTCAAATTGGGTTGTGCATATGTCTGCATGTGTACACTCGTCGAAATTAAATTATAGTGATTTAATAATAAATACTGACGTCTCACTGGATAAACGTATGTCATACCTGTGTGTATGAGTTCTCGTTTGTTTCTGATGGAGAAGTAATCAATTACTGTACGTGTAAACTCACCTCATTGAAATTACAGCGGTTTAGTAACATCTGAAGATTCACTAGATAAACGTGTGCCACGTCCGGGTGTGTGCGTGTTTGTGGGCGTTTGCTTAAGACAGAACTAATCAGTTACCTATAATTAGCGGCACGTTTATCACTCATACAAGTGAAACTAAAATGATAAATTCCATTTCCTATTTGCACGTCAGACCTATTTTTATTATTAAAGAAATAAAAAGGGAAGAAGACGGAAGAAGCAGGTGGTACAGAAAATTCTTCTAAGCGTCGATCTTAACTGAAAAAATGTCATGGTTCATAAAGATACTATTTAATTTTCAGGAAACGCATATCAACAGAGTTTTAAGTTTCTTCGAAAAATAAATTCGGCAAATGAAGCGTCATCTGGACGATTAATTTAGGTGAATCCAATAGAAACCTCGACGACCAACAAATTTACGTGCAAGTAAAATGCGTACAATTGTGGAAAAACCCCAAATTATCATTAAGCGACGAGCATCACTCCCTTTTAAAATTGTTAATAAAATAAAAGAAAATGATAGCCAAATAACGTTTATAGAAAACAATAATAATATGACTTACCTGAAACATTTCTGAATACTCTTGATTTGCCGAAGGTCCTATAGGCGAAATTGGGGTTAAGTATGATCCAGTGGTCTAATTGAATTATCAAGAAGAAAAAGAAATATCCTTAACAAAACTGATCATATAGCAATAATTTCAATGTGGATACATTTATACAAAACAAAGGATTGATAAATTTCGTTAACTCTTAAGTGCATAGATTCGAAGATATTGTGCATTTGTTTACCAATCTGGAAAGAAATTGCAGCTGTACACATACATTTTATTTGACTTGGAATCGTGCAGCCGACATTTCCAATCAAGTAACATGTTTGCGAGGCAACTACAAGTGGCAGATACGTTATGTGTGATAGATGATTTGTTAGATGAAATAAATTTAGTCGTTTTCTCATACTCGCAAACTTTATTTAAAGAAACGTTATCACTCGTATTTACGTTAACTTGTTTCCATTCGACTGAATGTTTTTGTGATACGTTGCAAGTCGGCTACAATCTCATGCTGGTTTAAACATTGTATCTTTCACTCAGGTGCTAGCTCAATACAAAGGGCTTCGTATATGTAGAAGATATTTACCGATTTTGCTTTTTGTAGAACTGAGAAATTCGTTAAACTGATATTGTGCCCCATACTTGATATATATATATATATATATATATATATATATATATATATATATATATATACTGAGGATGCCACAGAGATTTCTTTTGCGAAAATTCAATAGAATCAAGAAGAAAAGAATATTTTGATACTGATAACACATTATTAAAGAGATATCAACAAGGACGTTTTGACTAATTTTAAGCACAATGATAGAATATATATGCCTAAATTCATCACTCTTTTTACGATTAAAATATTTCACGGATGGTCATATGGAAAAATACTTACCTTCCCATGGGACGAGAAAGTTGGTTCCGGTGTAATATACAGCAGATCATGTAGCTCACTATGCTCCTGGTTTTCTTCTATCTGGACCTGTTGTTGATCTTGTTTGTCATAATGCTGCTGGTGATCTTGTTCTTGTTGTTCTTGTTGCTCTAGCCTTCTATGCTGCTGTTGTTGCTGTCCCTGCTTATCTTGTTGAAGTTGCTTATGTTTTTGATGTTGGGGTAATGAAGTAAGATTAGGTGCGACAAACGATGTATGACCACAGCATCGAAACTTTTTTAAATGCGACTGCATCCATACGAAATCAGACGGGTATACACGCCAATATCCGCCTTTTCTTCGTTCATCACTTTTACGTGGAACCTTCTCAAAATGCCTATTTAACGACAACGTGTGTCTTATAGAGTTCTTTATCATACAAAATGAAAACCAAAACAAAATATTCAGTAAATGATGAGAAAATAATCGTGAAGTGCATGAATATATATAAATATATATATATATAAATACAAGAACGATTATTCTTAAATTTGTCTGTTCATCGAAGCGTAATCCCAAAATTTTAAACTACAAAATTGTACGTGAATTTATATGTATACAATAGTTAGCTAATTTTTGCGGCCGAGATCTAATATATATGCAATTGTGCATTAGGTTTTGCGCACTTGGCAACAAATTATTTCAATTATGACCTGAAGGATAAGCCAAAGTCAACAAGAACAGAAAGTATAGTTTCGTGCGACTCATCAGTAGGCGCCCATATTACGCCGAAACGAATGTGCATAAGATTATACGCTCCGTTCATGCTGTCATATTAGAACAAATTTGTAACTCAATGCGCAGCACCTAATACACAATTGAATAATGTGCTTTACAGTACTCGCAATGGTGGTTTAAATAGTTAACAAAGATAACCGAATTCATTTTCCCCACAAATCTGTCGAATGAAATCTCGAGTATAAATTTACAAAATCTAATATTAACTTGTGTTTAACTCTAAAAATAACCCAGGAGCATAAACCAAGAAATATTGCAAGTATAGCCATCTCCATTATCGATTGATTCATTGCAATGTACACTTGTACAGATATAGAAATTTTTAGATTTTGTCAAAGTACAATGCAAAGAAAGTATTAATTTTAATATAAATTACCTGCCAATTCGATTTAGTTTGCTTGTAATAAAGAAAGTTGTCCTTCATAAATTGACAAATTTCAGCAAGCGAAATTGCGGGTTTGCCTGATTGCGCAATAGCCAAGCAGATGATAGAAACGTGAGAAAAACGCGGCTTTTCCACAATACTGTTTTCCACACAACTTTTTTGCAACTGGCTTCCAGGTAATCTCTGCATGTTCGCCAAAAATCTTTTATTCTGTTGGTGCACGAAAATAAATATCATATAATATGTATCTGATTGAACTTCAGAAAAGATTAATATAATTCAACCACACATAAACAAATAGCCGCTTCACAATATTAAACAAGAAAATAAACCAGGTTCGTCCTTATTTGGAACTCATCAATGGCTTTCGGAAGTACATGAGGTTGAAATAAACAATCCCACAAATTAAATAAAGTGGGAATGGTGCATAATTCAAGCGCATAAAGTTGATTTAAAGAATTGTTACCACAACCCGTGCAATCATTGATTGATTAATTGTATTATATATATATATATATATATATATATATATATATATATATATATATATACTAGAGGTGAGAACCACATATCTAATTTTTCTTTCCATAGATATGTATTGCAGTTTAATCCTCGTTTGTCAGGTTGCCATCTTGCTTTGCTGATTATCATGGAGGGTAGAAACTCTCCAGTGCGTGCGACTGACAGTAGCCATGCTGTTTTTCGATGACTGGTCAAATAAAACGGGATTGGGGATTACTTCTACCTCGCAAAACTTGATTTAAAGAGTTTCTACGACCACTCGCGCAATTATTGATTGTTTAATTATATTACCTATATATATATGTATATATATATATATATATATATATATATATATGAGGAGAAAACTAAAAAATGTTTATGTTAGTGACTGTATAGAAATTGTGCAGACGACATTTACAGTCAAGTACAATGTGCGCAAGACAACTAGAGGTCAGAACCTCATATCTAATTTTTCTTTCCATATATATATATATATATATATATATATATATATTATTATATTCGGTGCAGTCAAGTTGCGCAGCATGGCTCAGTGATTAGAGCACGAGGGTCGGAATCAGGCGTGCCTAGGTTCGAGTCCTGTCCGCGGTAAATTCTGGCCAGTACATAATGGGTTCTAAACGGTCTATTGGATGAATTGCCTTTTCTACACTATACAATTCTTAGTTTATACTGACATATGTAAGTAATTAATAAGTCAGGTGTTTATATAAAGACCGGAACCTTGATTATAATAACTGTTATCACCACTCGTGCAACCAATGTCGTTTATGATAAATATTCATTTCAATACCACTTATCCATGTAGTGTGGTATCTGTTCAGTAATGACAGATTGTGGATGGTTAGTTGGAACTTTGGGTCTAAATGGATGCCATATGAGCTCCACCTAAAGGAAAATTAGACAAACCAGGTTACATTAGTTAGTATACAACTGAAAATTGTGTGCAGTGTAGTGTGCGGCAGGATGGCTCAGTGGTTAGAGCACCAGGTTCCGAAGCAGACGTGCCCAGGTTCGAGTCCTGTCTGCGGCAGTACATGAGTTCCCAATAAGGACAAAATCGGTCTACTGGATGAATTACCTTTTCTACACTATGCAATTCTTAGTTTATACTGGCATATGTAAGTAATTAATGGGTCAGGTGTTTATATCAAGACCGCAACCTCCATTATAATAATTGTTATCAGCACCCGATCAACTTGATTTAAAGAGTTTCTACGACCACTCGCGCAATTATTGATTGTTTAATTATATTACCTATATATATATGTATATGTATATATATATATATATATATATATATGAGGAGAAAACTAAAAAATGTTTATGTTAGTGACTGAATAGAAATTGTCCAGACGACATTTACAGTCAAGTACAATGTGCGCAAGACAACTAGAGGTCAGAACCTCATATCTATTTTTTCTTTCCATATATATATATATATATATATATATATATATATTGCATTTTTATCCTCGTTAGTCAAGTTGCCATCATACTCTGTTAATGATCATGGAGGGTCGACTGGCGGTAGTTTTCCTATGTTAATCGACGACTAGTTAAATACAATGGGATTGGTGTTAATTTCAAGCTCGCAAATTTGACAACTAACTGGTGATTTACCACGTTATGAATTTAAATCCAGGTTGCGATTTTTAAATATACACGTGGCCTTTTATTTACATACATAAGTCGGTATTAACTAAACGTTTCTTATTGAAGAAAATACAAATTATCTAGATAAACGGTTTCGTCCTCATTCGGTACACGTCACGTCTTTCCAGTATTTGCTGCGGGCAGGGCTCAAAATTTTATGCGTCTTGTTTTATAAAATTGACAATATAAATTACACGATTTTAAGGTTGCGTTGAAATTTAGCGAAAAGAGAATTACCTTTATTATAATCAAGGTTGCGGTCTTGATATAAACACCTGACCCATTAATTACTAACATATGTCAGTATAAACTAAGAATTGCATAGTGCAGAATAGGCAATTCATCCAGTAGACCGGTTTCGTCCTTATTGAAAACTCATTATCTACTGGACAGAATTTGACGCATACAGGACTCAAACTTGGGCACGTCTGCTTCGGAAACTGGTGCTCTAACTACTGAGTCATCCTGCCGCACTCTACACTGCACACAATTTTCAGTTATATGCTAACTAATGTAACTTGGTTAGTCTATTTGTCCTTTAGGTGGAGCTCATATGGCATCCATTTAGACCCAAAGTTCCAAATAACCATCCACAATCTGTCATTACTGAAGAAACAACACACTACATGCATAAGTGGTATTGAAATGATCATTTATATAATTAAAGGAACATTGGTTACGCGGGTGGTGATAACAATTATTATTATCAAGGTTGCGGTCTTGATATAAACACCTGACCCATTAATTACTTACATATGTCAGTATAAACTAAGAATTGTATAGTGTAGAAAAGGCAATTCATCCAGTAGACCGGTTTCGTCCTTATTCGGAAATCATCATGTACTGGCTAAAGGAAAAATAGACTAAATAGTTTACATTAGTTAATATATAACTGAAAATTGGGTGCAGTGTAGTGTGCGGCAGAATGGCTCAGTGATTAGAGCACGAGGTTCCGAATCAGACGTGCCCAGGTTCGAGTCCTGTCCGCGGTAAATTCTGGCCAGTACATGATGGGTTCTCAAACGCGTCTATTGGATGAATTGCCTTTTCTACACTATACAATTCGTAGTTTATACTGACATATGTAAGTAATTAATGGGTCATGTGTTTATATCAAGACCGCAACCTTCATTATAATAATTGTTATCACCACCCGCGCAACCAATGTTCGTTTAATTAAGAAAATGGCCTTTTTAAGTCTGTTGACCAGATATACTTTAGGATAAATATGCACTTCCACGAATGATTAATTTCTAAAATCAAATTACAAAGGAAAAATAATGGCTGTACTACAAATTATTTATGAACTTTAAATTATTATTTTATTGAAGACACTGTTTTACAAAAACCTTGAATCCCAATTAGGGTCTGTCCACAGTCTTTCTGAACAATATTGTCAAAATTATTTTGTTATTAGTCAAATATATCGTGTGTTTTTGTCATACTTTTCTTCAAATTGATTCTATTTGTAATCGCCTTGAACATAAAGAGCATACCGGCAATCTTAATATTGAGAAAAGGTTTAGCAGTGACAGTTCTGCTGGAAATAAGCAGATACTCAGAGCAAATGAAATTATAGAATGAGTTCAACTTTTTAAGAAGAAAGATGTGTTCAATGTTAATAAAAAAGGTCCTTCTTATTTCTGCGAGTTAATAATCTGGGTTATGCCAAATAGTAAATTTACCTCTTATCAAATGACTACTGTTATCATTAACGGATCGAGCGGAGGATATTCTAAATTAATAAGCCACCATATAAAGAAATGCATCGCTGTAAGGGTTCAGAGCTGAATTAAACACAAATCGCGTTTTAAACACGAGATGGACGAGTGTGCTAATATTATTCTTCGGTGTTTTGTTAAGGCACGGAGTTCTTAGATAATTTCATCTGATACGATACTCAAATAATCTAGCCTATTTGTCGCATCCGGGCACATACACACAACATATAAAATAAAATTAAGATGGAAACATCTATTTGTAAAACATTTTTAGGAATAATCAAAGATATTGAAAATTTATGCAATTCTTTGAATACATACAAAGAATCTTTTTATTGAATTGAATTTTATTAAAGCTCGCATTTCAAAAGAATATTTTTATGTATACAGATATATTTAATTATACAGGTTTATATACTGAATTTATTCATAACGACAGGATTTTGATGCATTAAAATGCTGAAAATGTTACGTATTCTATACAGAAAGACCTCAGACTCACGGATAATCGAGCAGCTAGATGAGTTAAATATCAATAGATAAAATGCCATATATGTGCAAATTAAGTCCGTAATAATCTACAATGAGGATGATGGTATAAGATCGTCAAGATCTCTTCTTCTTATGTTTAATACAGGTATTCTAAATGCAAATAAGATTAGGATGGATGTTTGTGGTATAACGAGCAGATAGACAGATGTATTCGGAAAGCATAGATGCAGTAACAATACAAACCAGCTATAAATGACAGATAGTATACGGAGTGTCGGAACTAACGCTCAATTCACATTATTACAAACTTCATAAGGCGAGCAAGAATTTCAGAATGCCCTTTCTGGCATGAAAAAAATTGTCGAGGAAAAGGAACAAATCAATGCAATTTATTGTTTCGAAATAAATCGAGAATTATTATGCATTCATAACTTAAGCTATTATACAGCATATCTATTAGAGTCGAAACAGCGATAAAACATTTTTTATATAACAGATCATACAAAAGTACTCAATTCATAGCATAATTGTGACTCCTAAACTCTAATTTTAATTTTACATTGGTAAGGTAACATATAAAGTTTATTTAATGTCAATTGCAGAGCACCAAAATATGCTACATTAATTTAAAGTATTACATTAAATAAAAGTTAGATACCTACTAGTACTTTGTAGTATAATCGAACTGCTGCAATGCCACGTAATGATAAAATCTAAAGTTCAATAAATGTATATCTTTTAAACAATGTATCCGCGAGAGAAAGGGTCGTCTGTTCGTAACAGTATATTGCACAAAAATGAATGAATTCTTTTTAGTACGTTAACTTAAAAATGCTTAATCATTATGACTCAGCAGAGAAAATGCAGAGGTCTCTTCGCTATGCCACTTTTTTCCAGTAAAATGTCGCTCGGAAAAAGGTCTAAACTTGACCGATATCAAAAAGTCGATATTGTGATATCGGCCAATTTCGTTCGGAAAAATGAAAAATTAACCGAGCGAAATTGATCGATATCACAAAATCGATTTGTCATATCGGTCAATCTTACACTTTCTTCCGAGCGACATTTTACTGCAAAAAATTGGCATTGCGAAGAGACCTCAGCATTTTCTCTGCTGAGTCATAATGAATAAGCATTTTTAAGTTAACGTACTAAAAAGAATTCCTTCATTTTTGTGCAAAATACTGTTGCCAACAGGCGTTTCATTCTCTAGTGGTACATTATATAAAAGATATAACTTACGTTTTATCATTACGTGAAATCTGTTTTTAATACCGAATGAGAATATCGAATGCTCTTTCCTTCGTACAACATTTTGGTTCGCTTCCTCAGTCTACGGAAACGACACGAACCTGGGCACGTCTGCTTCGAAATCTGGCGCTCTAACCAGTAAGCCATTCTGCGGCACACTACACAGCACACAATTTTCAGTTATATACTAACTAATGTAACTCGGTTAGTCCATTTTTCCTATAGTTCGAGCTCATATGGCAACCATTTAGACCCAAAGTTCCAACTAACCATCCCCAATCTGTCATTACTGAACAGACACCACAATACATAGGGAAGTGGTATTGAAATGAACATTTACATAATTAAACGAACATTGGTTGCGCGAGTGGTGATAACAATTATTATAATCAAGGTTGCGGTCTTGATATAAACACCTGACCCATTAATAACTTACATATGTCAGTATAAAGTAAGAATTGTATAGTGTAGAAAATGCAATTCATCCAGTAGACCGGTTTCGTTCTTATTCGAAACTCATCAAGTACTGGCCAGAATTTCCCGCGCACAGGACTCGAACATGGGAACGTCGGCTTCGGAATCTGGTGCGCCAGCCACTGAAACATCCTGCCTCACGCTACACGCACACAATTTTCACTTATATACTAACTAATTTAACTTGGTTAATCTAATTTTCCATTAGCTGGAGCTCATATGAAATCCATTTAGACGCAAAGTTCCAACTAACCATTCCCAACCTGTCATTACTGAACAGACACCACACTACATGGGGAAGTGGTATTGAAATGAACATTTATATAATTAAACCAACATTGGTTTCGCGGGTGGTGATAACAATTACTATAATCAAGGTTGTGGTCTTGATATAAACACCTGACCCATTAATTACTTACATACGCATTATAAACATAGAATAGTATAGTGTAGAAAAGGAAATTCATTCAGTAGACCGGTTTCGTCCATATTGGGAACTCATCATGTACTGGCGAGAATTGTATAGTGGAGAAAAGGAAATTCATCCAGTAGACCGGTTTCCTTCTTATTGAGAACTCATCATGTACTGGCGAGAATTTGCTGGAGACATGAATCGAACCTGGGCGCGACTGTTTCGGAATCTGGTGCTCTAACCACTGAGCAATCCTGCCGCACACTGCACTGCACACAATTTTCAGTTATACACTAACTAATGTAACTTAGTTGTCTATTTTTCCTCTAGGTGGAGCACATATGTCATACATTTAGACCCAAATTTCCAACTAACCATCCCCAATCTCTCATTACTGAACAGACTCCACACGAGATGACGAAGTGGTATTGAAATGAACATTTATATAATTAAAAGAACATTGTTTGCGCCGGTGGTTATGACAATTATTATAATCAAGGTTGCGGTCTTGATTTAAACATCTCACCAATCAATTACTTACATATGTCAGTATAAACAAAGAATTGTATAGTGTAGAAAAGGCAATTCATCCAGTAGACCGGTTTCGTCCTTATTAGGAACTCATCATCTACTGGCCAGAACTTGCCGCGGACATGACTCGAACCTGGGGAACTTGTGCTTCGGAATCTGGTGCTCTAACCACTGAGCCATCCTGCCGCACACTGCACGGCACACAATTTTCAGTTATATACTAACTAATGTAACTTGGTTAGTCTATTTTCAGTTTTGGTGGATCTCATCTGGTGTTCATTTAGACCCAAAGTTCCAACTAACCATCCCCAATCTGTCATTACTGAACAGACATAACACAACTTGGGGAACTGATATTGAATTGAACATTTATATAATTAAACGAACGTTGGTTGCGCGAGAGGTGATAAAAATTATTATAATGAAGGTTGCGGTCTTGATATAAACACCTGACCCATTAAGTACTTACATATGTCATTATAAACTAAGAATTGTATAGTGTAGAAAAGGCAATTCATCACTTGGATAAGTTTCGTCCTTATTGGGAGCTCATCATGTACTGGCCAGAATTTGCCACAAAAAGACTCGAACCTGAGCACCTCTGCTTCGGAATCTGGTGCTCTAACCACAGAGCCATCCTGCCGCACACTACACTGCACACAATTTTCAGTTATATACTAACTAATGAAACATGGTTAGTCCATTTTTCGTGCAGGTGGAGCTCATATGTCGTCCCTTTAGACCTAAAGTTCCAACTAGCCATCCCCAATCTGTCATTACTGAACAGACACCACACTACATGGGGAAGTGGTATTGAAATGAATATTTATATAATTAAACGAAAATTGGTTGCGCGGGTGGTGATAACAATTATTATAATCAAGTTTGCGGCCTTGATATAAACACCTGACCCATTAATTAATTACATATGTCAGTAGAAACTAAGAATTGTATAGTGTAGAAAAGGCAATTCATCCAGTAGACCAGTTTCGTCCTCATTGGGAAATCATCATTTACTGGCCAGAATTTGCCGCATATAGGACTCGAACCTGAGCACGTCTGCTTTGGAATCTGGTGCTCTAACCACTGAGCCATCCTGCCGTACACTGCACGGCACACAATTTTCAGTTATACACTAACTAATGTAACTTGGTTAGTCTATTTTCCCTTTTGGTGGAGCTCATCTGGCATTCATTTAGACCCAAAGTTCCAACTAACCATCGCCAATCTGTCATTACTGAACAGACACCACACTTCATGCGAAAGTGGTATTGAAATGAATATTTATATAATTAAACGAAAATTGGATGCGCGGGCAGTGATAACAATTATTATAATCAAGGTGGCGGTTTTCATATAAAAACGTGACCCATTAATTACTTACATATGTCAGTAGAAACTAAGAATTGTATAATGTAGACAAGGCAATTCATCCAGTAGACCGGTTTCGTCCTTATTCGGAACTCGTCATATACTGGTCAGAATTTGCCGCGGATATGACTGGAACCTGGGTAGGTCTGCTTCGGAATCTTGTGCTCTAACCACTGAGCCATCCTGCCACACACTAAACTGCACACATTTTTAATTACATACTAACTAATGTAACTTGGTTAGTCTATTTTTTCTTTAGGTGGAGCTCATATGGCATCCATTTACACACTAGTTCCAAATAACCAGCCCCAATCTGTCATTACTGAACAGACACCTCTCTACATCAGGAAGTGGTATTGAAACGAACATTTATATAAGTAAACGAACATTGGTTGCGCGAGAGGTGATAACAATTATTATAATCAAGGTTGCGGTCTTTCCCATTAATTACTTACATATGTCAGTACAAACTAAGAATAGTATAGTGTAGAAAAGGCAATTCATCCAGTAGACCGGTTTCGTTCTTATTCGGAACTCATCATATACTGGTCAGAATTTGCCGCGGGCATGACTGGAACCTGAGTAGGTCTGCTTCGGAATCTGGTGCTCTAAACACTGAGCCATCCTGCCGCACAATACACTGCACACAATTTTCAGTTATATTCCAACTAATGTAAATTGGTTAGTCTATTGAATTTAATCAGTCGTCGAACCACATAGGAAAACAACCCTCCGTCGATCCTCCATGATCATTAACAGAGTATGACGGCAACCAGACTAGCGAGAATAACACTGCAATACATATATATGGAAAGAAAAATAAGACGTGTTGTTCTCACCTCTAGTTGTCTTGCCCACATTTTAATTGACTGTAAATTTCGGCTGCACAATTTCTATGCAGTCACGAACATTAACATTTTGCAGCTTTTGTCAATATTTGGGGATGGATAACATTGAGGTCGTCTATTCGTTAAGGTTTAACGGTAATGTGAAAGAATGATTGCTCTGTATATAGATCAGTTTAGTTGAAGTTTACTTATATTTTATCGAAAGCCCAGCATTTATAGCTAAGATGATGTGTATGATAAGATCGTGCGTACGTGCATCATAAAAGACTTTAATGGATAAATTTATGCTGAATGTGCATATCTGCCAGTTGTTAGTAAATTCGTTCTCTGGTGGCACCGGACTATTCGACATCTTCAAGTACTATGAGATGCATTAGCCATTCTGCAATCCTACGACGTCGGAGTCTCTTTTTTCTCTCCTTTGAACACTGATTTGAAATTATGTAACTAAAGTAAATTATTGGTACGCATACGTCCTGTCGACTCAAGACAGAGATGTATGAGCTTATCGAACGTCGCTTTAAAACCATCCGAATGTATCAAGACCTTATAAAAGATGACTTTTCTAAGATAACCAATGTCGATCTGAATAATTTTCTGGTGTGAAGCGTGTTTTGGCAATGTTCCAACATGGAACTATTTTGACGATCGATTTCAACACTTTGGCGCGTGACACTATTCGATACCTGTGGTCTAGATTTCATCTTAAAGGAACAGCCATAGGGTGGCTCAGTGGTTAGAGAACTAGATTTCGAAACAGACTTGTCCACGGCAAATTCTGGATAGTATGTGATGGGTTCCCAATATGCACAAAATTGGTCTACTCTATGAATTGTCTTTTCTACTCTATACAATACTTAGTTTATACTAACAAATTTATATACATAATGGGTCAGGTGTTTATATCAAAGTCGCGATATTGATTAAAGTAATCAACAGGAATGATCGGTTATAATTTGGCAGTCGCTGGCGCAGTCTGTTGTAATCAGCTTTACTTTAAATCAAGTTTGCGAGCTTAAAGTAAACACCAATACCATTGTATTTATCCAGTCGTCGAACAACAATGTGATTGGTGTTTTCTTCAAGCTTGCAAACTTTATTTAAAGTATTGTTACCACCACCCGC
>JAQBSW010003559.1:0-81236 GCA_029291075.1 Eudiplozoon nipponicum
TACATATATACATACATACATACATACATGCACATACATACATACATACATACATACATACATACATACATACATACATACATACATACATACATACATACATACATACATACATACATACATACATACATAAATACATACATACATACATACATACATACATACATACATACATACATACAAAAATACATACATACATACATACATACATACATACATACATACATACATACATACATACATACATACATACATACATACATACATACATACATACATACATACATACATACATACATACATACATACATTTATACATACATACATCCATCCATAAATACATACATACATACATGCGAACAAACATACATACCTACACACACGCATACATACTTTATTACATACATACATGCAAACATACATACATACATACATGCATACATACATACATACATACACACATGCATACATAAATAAATACCTTCATGATCATCATCATCATCATCATCATCATCATAATGTCCAGCCATACAAAAGTCAAAAGTAACTAATGTTTCACTGATATATAACCATTATAAGTGAAAAAATGTATAGAAGTGAATTTAGATAAATTATTAGTAAGATTTACGAGAGAGAGAGAGAGAGGCAGAGAGAGTAGGAATGCCTTGCTTCTATGAGTAAAGTAATCAGGATAACTCACAGAAATGAGGCAAAATAAACCTCTCCACAACACCGTTATGACTAAGTTAGCATTCGGGTAAGGCGTAATCAGCAGTACAGCTTCCTTGCGGATTTCACTGTATCATGTCATAAACAAACCAAACCTCGCAGCTATCTTTGCCCTACTAAGTTATCATCATCATCATCATCATCATCATCATCATCATCATCATCATCATCATCATCATCATCATGTTCAGCCATACAAAATTCAAAAAACCCAATTTTTCACTGTCATATACCCATAAAGAATGAAAAAGGCATATATGTGAATTTAGAAAAATTATTAGTGAGATTTACGAGAGGAAGAGGCAGAGAGAGAAGGAATTCCTTGCTACTATGAGTAAATTTATCAGGATAACTCACAGAAATGAGGCAAACTAAACCTATCCACTACACCATTATGGCCAAGTTAGCATTAGGGCAAGGCGACATCAGCAATAGAGCTTCCTTGCGGATTTCTGTATCATGTCATTAGCACAACTAAACCTCGCAGCTTACTTTTCCCAACTAAAAAAGAAAGTTACGAAGATGATTCTACTAGACATCTGCAACAAGATCGCCACTGAGTTCGATTCAATGCCATATCGCTAAGAGTTTCTAAACAAGAATTATGATGCGCATGAGGACCCCACCTTGGCAGACGAGTTGGTCCTATACTGCCCAATTTGGATTTAAGTGACTTCAATTATTTTTGCCATTTAAAAATCTGCCCATCTTGGTTCTTACGGCAATTTGGTGCTGCATGAGAGAACAGAGCTCTACTGGGCAATCGAAATGAGGGCATACGCAAAACGTGACCGAGACAACGAAGTTGATGAAGCCTTATTTGTTTTTCTAACGATGAGCTCTTACTGTCAAATCCAAAAATACGTCTACGGATGTCAAAGTTAGTTATTCGTTGTTGGTAACCAATATGTGCTATACTTCTCAAACAACGATGATCGAATGCCTGTAAGCGTCTCAAATCATCAACTCTAAGGCCAGGTTTCACTAGCGTATAGTAAGACTGCGCGTTCAGATACATGGTAAATACGACCTTTAAGACAAAATGAAATACTCAAGATTCTTCATAAATGTCGATGGTTCGAGAGAGCTACTCTAGCTTTCGCGATCTGTATTTCACCCTTCGGGCATATTGTTTACGTTGCTGAAAAAAGCTCCTGATATGTAAACATTTCTGACTATGTCTGATCTTCATTCCTGCAGTCGCAACATTGATTGAGGGTGTGGGTGATCCTGTAACAGTATCTTACATTTAGAGGGTGCAAATTTCATACCGAAAAAAGGAACGTCTGTTAAACTATTCAAGGTGGCCTGGGCCTCATCCTGATTGTCGAATAATAGTACGTTATTGTCCGCATAGTCAAGATCGACTAGTTTATCGCCTCGGAGAACTTCAACTCCAGCCTCCTGAATGTGTGGGAGTGTTTTTCATAATAGCATCTATTACAAAATTGAACAAAAATGGGGAAAGTCGGCAACCTTGACGAACACCACTGCTGGTTGTAAAGTTATGCGCTAATTCGTTGTAGAACTTAGCGCGACCAGAAGTATCTGTGTAGAGAGCACGTATAATATTAACAAATTTCGTGGGCACAACGCTTTTCGACAAGATATGGAATAAAACATTGCGATCCACCGAACCAAATGCACTCTTGAAGTCTAGAAAGACGACTATTGTGGGACGGTGATATAAATGTCTCTGTTCGAGAACTTGCCTTAACGTAAAAAATATTATCTATACAACCTCGTCCTGCGCGGAATCCGGCCTGTTCTTCTTTTACATGTATATTCAATGCGGCCGACCGCCGATAGTCAGTTTGCCGTCGTACTCTGATGATGATCATGGAAGGTCGAAACGCAACAGTGCGTTGCGGCTGGCGGTAGTCGAAAGAGGTGGTATAGAAGAAGTAGAATCAGTAACAAATTAGCCTGGGGACAGGTGATAAATTAGCAGGCATGAACGGAAGACCATGCACATTGCTTCAGCGCTGGAGATCTCAGATGCTTCTTACTATATATTTTGTAGAAGAACGTGGAATACAGGACATTCTTCACAAAATATATAGTGAGCAGCGGCGTAATACCGGCTCCTACTGATGAGTCGCCAGTAAGCACGAAACGAATGTGCATGAGGATTATAATTTCGTTCATGCTGCCTTTGGTTTATCCTTCTGGTCGCTAACTAACTAATTTGTTACTAGGTTCGCAAACCTAATACATACTGTTCTTCTCTTGTTTGTGATTCACGTGAAGCGCTAAGACGACGTAGGATAATCGAAGCAAATAAGCTTGATACGACCGGAGTCAAACTTATACCACGATGGTTATCGCACGAATTACGATTGCCTTTTTTGAAGTTGTAAATGGTGGTCGACTCATACCACTCAAGTGGTACGGTTTCCTCATTCCATATAGTATGAAAAAGTTTGGTCAACGCTCCTGAAATTATATCGCCACCATCCTTAAACAATCCCGGAAGCAGATCATCGGGGCCGGCGGCTTTGCGGCGCTTAAGAGATAGGATTTCATCGCGTACTTCTAATTCGGATGGTTCTTCGGGACTAAGATTCCACACTGTTGATGCAGACATGCTTTCGGGAATCGGAACTGACGTGGGTGGTCAAGAAAATTGATCTTTAAAGTGTTTAGCCCACCTATCAAGACGACTTATTTTATTCGTTATTAAATCGTTGTTACTAACATTTATAGTTTCAAACTTTTAATTTTATCGGACTTGTTGCGCAAAAAGGTTAGAACAAACAGCGACTATTACCTGACGCGAAAGCTACTTCCATTTCTTCAGCCTTTCTGGTCCAAACGTTTTCGCGATCGACTTTTAGACTGCGCTTAAGTTGGCGTCTTTTATTGCGACGGGTATTATTATGTGTCGAGCCAGGTGGAATTTGGCGCCTTATTTCGAGTATCTCTATAGATTTTACAGAGAGCCATTGATTACTTCTACGGGGGCCTGCAATACCACATATAGTAGTACCTGAATTGTGCATAGTGGAACTTATTTTGGACCAAAGTATATTCGGATTTTCGCCATCCAGACCAGTTACATTAGCCTTTAGAATATTTTCATCATCTTGTCGTAAGGACGGTTGTTCGAGATTGCCTACCTCAATTTGGTATTTATTCTTAATTATTTTCCCTGAAAATTTAAGTGCAAATCTACAACGGATAAGTGCATGGTCCGAGTTGACATTAGTGTACCAAAAAGATCGACAATCCTGGATGCAACCACGCCATCTATAACTAATTGCTAACTGATCTATTTGATTCCATCGTTCTCCGAGTGCTGGAGCACGCCATTTAACACAACGTCTAACACTAAGTCTGAAGTTTGTACTACTTAAATAAAGTCTATGTTCAGCGCAGCTATCCAAAAGCCTTTCACCATTATCGTATATATTCGGATTTTCGCCATCCAGACCAGTTAGATTAGCCTTTAGAATATTTTCATAATTTTGTCGGAAGGACGGTTGTTCGACATACATACATACATACATACATACAGACATACATACATACACACATACATACATACATACATGCATACATACATACATACATACACACATACATACATACACACATACAGACATACATACATACATACATAGCATACATACATACATACATACATAAATACATATATATACATATATACATACATAAATACATATACATACATACATACATATATACATACATACATACATACATACATATACATAAATACATACATGCTTACATACATACATACATACATACATACATACATACATACATACATACATACATACATACATACATACATACATACATACATACATACATACATACATACATACATACATACATACATACATACATACATACATACATACATACATACATACATAAATACATAAATACAACATAAAATACATATTTACATTTAAAAATTGGGTTCTAGAACTTAATTGCCCATAGGTAACCAAAAATGTTCATTCATTTAAGCTTTTTTGGCAATTTAAAATATGACGTGTCGGCGTTAAATGACTGATATCGCAAATGCTCTTAGCCACTGCAGCGTTTGTGTAGAAGTTCAGCTATATTTACCTGATAGCCTGGCCAAATATTCGTATAGTAACGCGGATACATAGCAGACAGTCTGTCTGTCTAGGTAATGATCATGCGTTTATTTTTGTGTTCAAACGTTAGATTATATATATATATATATATATATATATATATATATATAATTAAAATTAGCTTTTATACTATTTCGTTTTAAAACGCCTAGGTCACAATATTAGCGTTATTATCTAATTAAATATATTTTCTGCTGAATTACTTAGAAAAATGTTATTTCTGGCGTTATTCTGGACCGCCCAATGCTGTATGCGATAAAAAATGTTTCATTATGCTTTCCTATTTGATCATTGGACCATATGCGTAAATGTGTGTACCTAAATGAGTTAACGGCCATAACAGAATGGTGGAGTGATAATTTCGTTGAAACTATATATATATATATATATATATATATATATATATATATATATATATATATATATATATATATATATATATACTGTATATTTATTAAGTTGGATGTTTGGCTCGTATTCCAAATTCTTTCAGTGCTTTTATATGAACAAAGATTATTGAGAATAGATGTTGCCCATACTTAGATGATAAGACTTTATTAAAAAAATATTATTGTGTATGGCAATTTGTAAGTCCCGTTATTAAATGTGTTACTTGCTTGTCTTGATTTCCTTATGTAAACGGCGGCCGTCATTCCAAACGAATTGAGTTCTCGGTAGAAGAGAAAGAACCTACAGGATTGAAGTCAGACTACGAGAGCGAGTCGGCTAAAGGAAGATACATAAGCTTATTGTGTGTTAACGGGCGTTTCCTATAACAATGAGTTGTTCTCATATTTGGATGTGACATTCTTTCATAATTTCTTCAATAGCCTTACAGAGAAGATGTGCATCTGGATTTCGTAACATTGGCTAAATCAATAGCATCAATGTTTCTTAACAAAATACAATACTGATGATATATCGAGAAGCCACCCAGAGTTTGTTATTATCTCTTATATTTTTTACTTAATGCTATCGCTTGCATCACAGCAACATTAACAAAACTAAACGTATTGACATCCCATATAATTTAGTTCAAATTATATTCTTTAAATTCGATAATCATTTATTTAATCCAAATATATCAGAATTAAGAACAAATATAAGGTGATATTAATTGTATGCAGTAAACTATCGAGATTAATCAATAAACGCGCAAAGGAATATCGCTTAATAAAAAATATAAAGCAAGTAAAGCAAACAAATTTATGCTTTCTGATAACAGATAAAGCATAAATAAACGTTAAGTTGAATGAACTGTGCGCATTTTGTTTGCACAATAACCAGCAGTAAACAAAGAATTACGTTAGTTTAGCTGTGATCAGAAGGACAAACCAAAGACAGCATGAACGGAAAGTATAATCTCATGCACATTTGTTTAGTGCTTACAGGCGACTCCTATTTTCCCACATTCCTGACCCAAATATCTTGTGGGTAAAGGGCTCCAACGGATGAGTCGCCAGTAAGCACGAAACGAATGTGCATGCGATTATACTTTCCGTTCATTCTGTCTTTGGTTTATCCTTCTGGTCACAACTGAACTAATTTGTTAATAGGTTCGCAAAACCTAATACATACTTGCATATATATTAGTTCTCCGCAACAAAGAGTATTTAAAAGAATAACATTTTTTGCCAAATAATTTTAACTCGGTTTCTGGTTATAACAATTTTTCCCCCCGTAAGCTTCAGTCTCCGCCTTTCAATTTGACATCTATAATGTCTTAAATGAAATTGTTCGTTGCGCAGAGCTGTCATCTTTCAAGTTGTTTCTGCGATAGCCAATTGATAGCATTCGTAAGTCGGTAAAATAGTGATCAATTTACATTTCCAGGTGCACAGCTTGTCTTTTGCATTGATTTATGGCTTCTCACAGATTCCGTCACTCTGAAGCCGTTCAAAAATAGATTGTCTGAAAATACTGTTGAATCAAGTTTTTCGTAATATTTCTCCAAATTTTCCGGACTTCATTTCCAGTCTATCTTCAGGGTTTACATCGTACTCACAGAAAAAATATCTTGTGGCAAATGTCTAGTGGTCAAATGAGTATCAATTGTCGGTATACCTGCGGGAATGTGGCGAGCATTTTGAGCATGGACTACTAACTCTTCATTAGAACGAAACAAACGTGGAAAAAGGAAAACCTCTACAAGACACATCTGCC
This sequence comes from Eudiplozoon nipponicum, assembly GCA_029291075.1. NCBI lineage: Eukaryota > Metazoa > Platyhelminthes > Monogenea > Mazocraeidea > Diplozoidae > Eudiplozoon > Eudiplozoon nipponicum. The sequence goes on from JAQBSW010003559.1 coordinate 7,029, forward strand.
GATACTCGCCAGCTAATCCAAGGATATCGATTATTTTTGGTCCATAATTCTTTCATTAATCGTTTTGAATCGCATTAAGCTCTCGTTCAATGTATCAGCGTAATCATGAACCTTGCCAGTAATAATATTTCTTCTCGAATGCATAAATATGACGCCCCATGTTAACATAGACTAGAGGCCACTCGGTCTGGCTTTCTCTTGATTAACGAGCATGACGCTATCCATCGACAGTGGACTGTTTCATGCTTATGTTGGCCCACGAGTAGTCCCGTGAACAGAACTAATTTCCCGTTCTGATATATCTAAACACCACTGGAGCCTGTGGTGTGTAAGATTTGCTCTCTGAACGCTTGCTTTATTAGTTTGTTCTCTTTTAAACTGATGATCATGCGTGAATTGTAAAATGCGGTCGACGAAGGGCGCTGAAATATCTTGATTAAACAAAAAAACTGTAATTCAGCCTGTGTTAGTCAAAACACAGATCAGGTATAACAGTTAAATACTGTTCGTTGCGGAGAACTAATATATATGCAATTATGTATTAGGTGTTGCGAACCTAGTAAAAAATTAGTTCAGTTGTGACAAGAAGGATAAACCAAAGACAGCATGAACGGGAAGTATAATCTCATGCACATTCCTTTCGTGCTTTCCTGGCGTCTTATTAGTAGGAGGCGGTATTACGCCTTTTATCAATATATATATATATATATATATATATATATATATATATATAATCCAACATTCCTCACCCAATTATATAGTGGTTAAAGACGTAATGCCGGCTCCTACTAATGAGTCGCCAGTAAGCACGAAACGAATGTGCATTGGAGTATACTTTCCGTTCATGCTATCTTTGGTTTATCCGTCTGGGCACAACTGAACTAATTTGTTACTAGGTTCGCAACAACTAATACATACTTACAGATCAAGTATGTTAGTAGGATCGACCAAATATGGTTTTCATTACATTTCAGTTGCAATCAACTCCCGTTTTACCCAAACTCATCCTATGTGAAATAGATTACAGAGAGAATGAAGTTAGTTAAACTTTTGAACGAATACAGTTTCACAGAAATGTGTCCAGCTCAACGCAATTAAAATTAGAATTGAGAGACAAAAACCTCGTTTGATGACTCTATTTATTGCGATCGGCTAATTAAAATGGATGTCCCGTGAAATAGTCGACGACTTGTTTATTTCAAGCTCGCAAATTTTATTTAAAGAATTGTTACCACCACCCGCGTAATCAATGATTGTTCCATTTTATTTTATGTAAATATATCTTATACTGATAATATTGCATATGTATGAACATGGTATTAATAAATTTCTATAATAATCCTCAGATACGCTATAACAAAACAGTATGTTGTTAACAGATGAGTATGTTGTAAACAATTTTACAATAATTGATTGCGTGGGTGATGGTAACAATTATTTAAATCAAGTTTGCAAGCCTGAAATAAACACCAATCCCATTGTATTTAACCAGTTGTCGAACAACATAACAAAACAGTTAAATACTGTTTGTTGCGAAGAGCTAATATATATGCAAGTATGTATTAGGTTTTGCGAACCTAGTAACAAATTAAAGTTCAAACCGTGAAGGGCACGAACGGAAAGTATAATCTCATGCAATATTCGCCTCGTGCTTACTGGCGACTCATCAGGTGGAGCCGGTATTACTCTTTAACCAATTATATATTTTGTAGAAGAATGTCCTATTATTCCACATTCTTTCTACAAAATATATATGGCAAGTGGTAAAGGTAATACCGGCTCCTACTGATGAGTCGCCAGTAAGCACGAAACGAATAAAAGGAGATTATACTTTCCGTTCATGCTGCCTTTTTGGTTTATCCTTCGGTCCCTACTGAACTAATTTGTTACTAGGTTCGCAAAACCTAATACATACTTACATCGAAAAAATCAATGCCAGCCGCAACGCGTACCGACGCGTTTTGACCCTCCATGATCATCAGAGTACGACGCGTGGCAAACTGACTATCGACGATCAAACCGCATTGAATATACATGGAAATAAAATTTTAGATATGCGGCTCTTCACCTCTAGCAGTCTCGGGCATACTGAACTTGACTGGAAATGTCGGCTACACATTTTCTATGCAATCAGAACATTAACTGTTTGCAGTTTCCTCATTATATAAGATATATAGGCAATACAGTTCAACAATAATTGATTAAAAGGAATAGGCAACAATCACTTTTTAAATCAAGTTTGCGAGCTTGAAGTAAATACCAATCCCATAGTATTTAACCAGTCGTCGAACAACATACCAAAACTACCGCCAGCCGCAACACACTGACGCGTTTTGACCTTCCATGATCATCATCAGAGTACGACGGTAACCGGTTTGATCCTCGCTAGTCAGTCGCTATCGTACTCTGCTGATGATCATGGAAGGTCGAAAACGCGTCAGTGTCTTGCGGCTGGCGGTAGTTTTATTATGTTGTTCGCTGACTGGTTAAATACAATGGGATTGGTGTTTACTTCAAGCTCGCAAACTTGATTTAAACAAATGTTGTAAACAATTGTATTAAAACCAAATTGTTCATTCGTAAATCAGATTTGACACATCCTTCACCTTATATACTCTATAAAATTTAGCGCTAGAATTCACAACTAGTTGAATTGGAATCAAGGATTATATAGTTCTAATGAACTAAATTAAACTTTATTCAGAACTCAATTTTATTGCTGAATTTTAATGGCTATCTTCTTCATCTCGTTATTATTATCATCATCATCATCACAATCATCACAGCAGACTACAGTACAAATGCCTTCGAAACCTGCGATTCTCTTCTTCATAACCAGGAGAAAAATAAAATAATGCAAAACTTATAATAATAATTATTATTATAATATTGACAAAAAATAATAATTTTAGAAAAAGACGCAGCTAGAGGAGAGCGTTTTATGTGGATTAGAATCTTGTTCAGCGAGATACCTAGGTAACTCTCGTTGGTTGATCCAAATTTTTTTTCATTAGATGACAGCATTGCGCATTCGATTTGGTGACCGATTTGAACAATTTACGTTCGTTCGATTTAGGATATGTCTTTAAAACAACGTTAGTTGAATTCCTGTAAGTGTCCAAGAGTTTAATTCTTAAATGGCACCGTTTGACTAGCGTATAACAAAGCTGCGCGTGCGGATACATTGACACTTGCTTCATTTGTTTCGTGAAATGCATCTGATGAAGATCTACGGTAATGTAGATCGAAATATTATGAAAAGAAAAGAAAATTACTGGAACAATGATAGCTGCGTTAGTCAAAACGCAGATCAGGTAATTGTACACAAGACTTTGGGGAAAAGGGGGGTAATTGAGCGCCTTCATACAAAGCAAAGATGCAGAAAGCTATTCTGGCATACTCAATTCGCATATTCATCTTGTCATTCATATTTCCAGGCATATTGATACAACTATCAAGATATGTAAACTTGTTATCCATGTCCGGTTATTCACATTGAAGCCCCAGATTTGATGTGAATGATTTGCGATTCTCTAGAAGTATCAAAGAGTTATAGAATGTAAATTCCGTAGCGGGAAAGAATTACAGTTGCCGAATAATTATACGATACCGTGTGCATAGTCTACAGTCTCAGAGAACTTCGACATCCGCATTCTGAATGTTTGGAAAAGTACAGTTAATAATGGTTTATATTACAAATTTAACAAAAATGTGTAGTGTCCTTTCTTCGCAGACACCACTGCTAGTAGTAAAATTTGGTAACAATTCGTCGTAGAACCTAACACGACTAGAATTGCGAGTGTAGATAGCACTCCAAAAATTTACATTTAAGTAGGCATACCGCCACTTTTTCACAAACTATCAAATATAAACTTGCTAATCTCAAAGACAATTCATCTTTTAATTCTAGAAAGTTATAAAAAGTTTGCTAATCAAGTACTTGCCTCGTTGTAAAATATTATCTATACAGCCTCGTTCTAGCCTAACTTCGGCTTTTTCTTCTCTAGTATGTAATTCACGTGAAAAATTAAGATGGCTTAAGCTAATAGAAGCAAATAATCCAGATAGTATTGATGTCAAGCCTATTCCATGAATTTCGTTTGCTTTCCATGAAGATACGAAGCATTGTAATGAGCAATACCTGTTGAACCATCACAAATTGCTCCACCATCTTGTAGCCTACTCGATCTTATAGTCTGACTTCTATCATGTTGGCTGATTTCCTCTAATCTTGCTAAAATTGTCTACAATCATGAAATATAAGGACCGATCCGCTTAAGGATGCCCAATCAGTTTCGACATGCCTTAATCACTATAGGGGCAACCGTGCCAGGGATACTAAGGATGAGGTTTCTCCAAAATTGTACTGCAGTTATTTTGATGAAGAAGAATGTTGTCTGTTGCAAACTTAATGAGTCCAATCATTTTTCATGGTGCGTAAACGTGAATTGTAGTATGTTGTGGTGACTAGGCATGAAGTTGCAAATTGACGCCAGAAAAGTTAATTACCGGATTTTCCTTGATATTGAGCTTTTTTATGAGAAAGATAATTTCCCGTCCTGGTTTACGTTGGTGAACGTAGTCAAGGCAGTATAAACTATTACTCCGTCGAGGCCAATCAACTGGAATCAATGCCGCAATGAAGAAAACCAGGAATGCGTTTGACATTTTCCTAAAACATTATTCAATTTGTGTTCGTGACATTCAAATGGGAAATGGTAGAAGACTGTATTGTCCAGAGATGAGTAGCTCAACCATGTTATTCCAATCAGACGTTGATCACTACAATGATTTTTAGTCTCTTTTTCCACAAAGACTGCGGTTCTCCAGTCATAGTTTTCGTTACCAAAATTTCTGTTCTCAGTTTCGAGGGCAATGGTCTATTCACCACAAATAATGAAACTAATTCCATTTTACCGGTTTGATACTTACTTATTGATTGATCTCATAATTAAACCTCACGATTCACAAGATAAACGTGCTCTAAGATAAACAATATTGAACATATAAGATTCACTGACGTTTATCTAGATAAACGAATATTCTTCATGCTTTCCATATATATGCCTTGTGGTTGTATCTCCGCTAGTCAGTTTGGCGTCGTACTCTGATGATGACCATGGAATGTGGAAACGCGTCATTATGTGTGACTGACGGTAGTTTTGCTATTTTCTTCGACGATTAGTTACATACAATGGGATTGGTGTTTAGTTAAAGATCGAAAACTTTATTTAAAGATTTGTCACCACCACTCGCGAAATCAATGATTGTTTAATACTTTACGCGCGTTTGTGCGAAGCCTTCAGATAAATAAAGTAAGTGCACGAGTACGTCCATCTACGTGAAACTCTAGTGATCATATTTCATTCATTTATGGGTCACCTCTTTGGTAATAGGGGTGCAGGTTATACCGATACACTGGATGTATTTTTTTCAGAATTCATGGTCAAAAGTTAGGACCAAATTAAGTTAATAAAGTAAGAAGTTAAAATAATTTAAGGTCAGAGAAGACATCAAAATAATATTGAAAGGGAGTCGATATTGGGAATAAAATTTCGAAAAGTAATGTAGCACTCTATAGGATACCTTGGTTAATAGTTACAACAAGGTAAACTTGGCCCATAGTATGCAATCAATCGGAAATTTCATTAATATGTCGCAAATTTATTTGATCACCAATAAGTTAATCTAAAACGAATATTCTTCATTGTTGAATGGAACTAGTTTTCGATTCTGACTGTTAATTCTTTCGTTAGTGTTTTTCTTCAAATAGAGCCAGGTAAATTTTCTAAAATTGCTTCTTTCATTATGACATCTCTATTTTTAATTTCATTAAATTCAATAATCAATCTTGTTGACTTATTCCGACCATAAATCAATATACATCGACAAGTATCCCAGCTAATTTTACGCCCTGTTTCCACTGCATGACCTACAAGCTCTGATATATTAACAGGTTACAATTCACATACAGTTGTTCTTCCCTCCTTTTGCCATAATTGACACATAGTTTGACCCACATACATGAGGTTACATTGTTTGCATGGAAGTTGATACCTTCGTTATGATGTATTTAACAGTTCAATTTGTTCAGGTACTGATAAAATTCATCGACCAAAGTAATGGATTTTTTTTAAATTGATCGTATATTGTACTTTTACGCTACCGATTTTACTTTCCAGATTTGTTTAGGGCCCAGTATGAACATGACCCTACGATTCTCCTTCGTTCCACAATTTAATTTACTTGTGATATTCACTGTCGTCTTTTCTAATAATCCAAAAATATATCCATTTTGCCTGAATATTTCTCGTAGAAAACTAAATTCAATTTACATATTTCTTATAACAGATTGTACAAGGATTCCAATTTTCACTGTTTTAAGATATTAATTTTCATCCCATAAGAGTGTTTCAACTTCAAATTAAGAAAGTTATCTTAATAAGGTTAATGAATTGCTATCTATTTATTATTACGATTATATTCAAAATTTGTAATTATCGCTTAATCTAACGTAGTTCATCGCTAGGGTGTCTCAATTGGACAGATCAAAAAAAAATTCAGTTCTACGGTGCAAAAAATAAACTCCATTAATATTGGCCTCTCTTTGTGCAAAAAGGAGATTTTATCATATAAAAGAACTTTTTTATTTTTCTCAAACATCTACAAATTCGTATATCTTTTATTTATAGAGTATAAGATATAGTATATATATATATAGGTATATATATATATATTAAAAGCCAAACAAAATAGAAAATGTATTCTTGGAAAGAAAGTAAAGGAACAATAAATAAATTTCGTGCATCCCAAACAGTTCAAGCTCAATGTCCGAACATGCTTCTTTTGCTTACATAAATCCGGCTGTAATTTTTTTTCCATAAAGCGTCGTACTTGGCAAACTCATTTCCGCTATTGCATTTAGTAATTATTTTAAATTCTGAATCAGGATAGCATACGCGTGAGGCCTTAACGATATGTTTCGCAAATCTAGACGTTTATTCACCATTTCATTTGAAAATGGCGTTTAAGTTGCAATGTTCTTTTACCAAATTTCATTTAATGCGGAACTTAGTTGACGTAGGTAATGAGTTCTAAAACTTTAATCTCAGTCGCGTCATTTATGAAAAATAATAAATAATCGAAGAACAAACAAGCCGGTCCTGTTGACGAAATGACTTATATGTATTTTCACAACCTGGCATTATAATTTAATCTAAATTATTTTATACATATGATATGGCAGCTGCCTCATTATGACAGATCGCAGATAGTTGGAACTGTGGTGTATAAACTAAAATTCCCCAGAATGTGCTTCTTTTATGGCGTAAAGGAGGCGTTCGGAGCCTCTAATCTCGGCACGGCATTTCTGATAAATACTGAGATGTCCAACGAGAAGAAAACGAGTAGTGTTGGGGAATTGTATTTGGCACTCAATACTAAATAATATTTATGCTGAAACTTTCACTCAAAGGCTGTGCAATAAAGCAGGAATAGATGCAATGCAAATTATAAGGCAAATCTGTTCCAATAGAAATGTCGACTTTCATGCTACCGTTGTCGGTAACACTACCTAGCGTGACCAACACTCTGGCCTAAATCTGGTGCTTTAACCACTGAGCCATCCTGCCGCACACTACACTGCACACAATTTTCAGTTATATTCTAACTAATGTAACTTTGTTAGTCTATTTTTCCTTTAGGTGGAGCTCATATGGCATCCATTTAGACCCAAAGTTCCAACTAACTATGCCCAATCTGTCATTACTGAACAGACACCACACTACATGGAAGTGGTATTGAAATGAACATTTATATAATTAAACGAACATTGGTTGCGCATGTGGTGATAACAATTATTATAATCAAGGTTGCGGTCTTGATATAAACACCTGACCCATTAATTACTTACATATGTCAGTATAAACTAAGAATTGTATAGTGTAGAAAAGGCAATTCATCCAGTATCACATTCACTACTTTGGGTCTAAATGGATGCCATATGAACTCCACCTAAAGGAAAAATATACTAACCAAGTTACATTAGTTAGTGTATAACTGAAAATTGTTTGCAGTGTAGTGTGTGGCAGGATGGCTCGGTGGTTAGTGCACCAGATTCCAAAGCAGACGTGCCCAGGTTCGAGTCCTGTCCGCGGCAAATTCTGGCCAGTACATGAGTTCCCAATACGGACGAAACCGGTCTACTGGATGAATTGCCTTTTCTACACTATACAATTCTTAGTTTATACTGACATATGTAAGTATTTATTCGGTTAGGTGTTCATATCAAGACCGCAACCTTTTTTATAATAATTTTTATCACCTTCCGCGCAACCAATGTTCGTTTAATTCTGGCAGAAATTTTATGTAGATAAAATAAAAATTTGTTTAATGGCATTATTTCACAAATCTAGCAAAATTTGCCCACGACCTGAAAAGCCCTTTTGAAATCCACTATTCTCTCGGAGCTACTTTTAAAATAGCATATTCTAGCTAAGCTCATAAACATCGCAATTATTTGAAAATTATTGAGTGTGTAGCAAGATTATGCTGTGAATAGCCACAGACTCCGAATCAATATTTCCCTGGTTTGAGCCAAGTCTGCGAAAGAATCTAGGATAGTACTTGAAGAGCTTCCAATAATAACGACACCGTTCTACTGGTAAACTGCCTTTTCCACCTTAGTTTGTATTGGAATATATATATATATATATATATATATATATATATATATATATATAAACAACAAGCACCTGACCGTAATATTCAAAAGTTTCATCAACACGATATTATTATCGACTGGCCAAGAATAACAAAATTCAACAACAATATACTAGTATCCAGCCAAGAACAAACAGGCCCTCGACAAGAATCAAAAAACGTACAATCGGATTGGCAACAAACTGAAGTGGAAATAACAGAGGCGCATACGATGATAGAAGTCTCCAAACAATGTGAGCGTTTAACACTGCAATCAACACTGGCGTTGTTACCACGTGAAATCTTTGCGCAACAAGGTGAAACGATCAACTTCACTGAGAAATATAGCACTCGTACATGCAACAATGAACAATGCGCACAAATGGTTAATTCTCAAGCCATCAAAACAATAATGACCAGATCTCAGACATCACTTTGCAATACTGCGAGAATGACCTTTACATGCAAACACACACACATACACACTTACCAACCAGCCAAAACAAGAAACAGAAGTAAAAGCGAGTCAGATTTGTTACCACTAGCATAATCAATTGAAAACCCTAAATGTGTGTATATATATATATATATATATATATATATATATATATATATAAGTGTATAGTTTAGTATTCACGAAATAAATGGCCTTTATCCACTTTGTTATTAATGTTTTTTCTTCCTAATTACAAATATATATATAAAATGAGATTGGTTTTTATATCAAACTAGCAACCTTGATTTCAATTATTTTTATTATCCCTGCAATCAATGGGTTTTTTTACTAGATAGCTATTCAATTTAATATCACTTGAAATAGGTATATTCTGTCGGTTTTACAATGAACGATTGACGAAGGCTGGTTGGAAAAATGTGTAATGTGTGCCTCTGGATGGCGAAGTAGGTAGCCACAGATTACGAATCAAACTGGCATTGATCCGAGCCACGTCCGCCCAAGAATCCTGAATAATAATCACCTGATCTGCGTTTTGACTAACGCAGCTTTCATTGTTCCAGTAATTTTCTTTCATCAAAATATTTCGGCCTTGCTAAACCGTAGGTCTTCATCACTTGCATTTCACGAAAAAAATGAAGCATCAATGCAACTGCATCCTGAATAATACTTGAAGAGTTTACTACAACAACGAAATCGGTGTAGTGAATGAACCGCCTTCGCTACGATTTAAGAAGCTTAGTTTATACTAAAAAATGTTTAAAAAAATGTGGGTCCTTTTTTTTATATCAAGCTCGAAACCTTGATTTACATAATTGTAAGCTATTCAATTTAATACCACTTCTCTTAGGTTGCGTGCTGTCTGTTTCATAAAAGATTGAGGATGGCTATTTTGAATTTTAGATACAAAGTGGCAAATAGGCCAATTAAGAGCATGAGTTATTATTAATATGAAAATTATGTACAGTGCGACAAGGCAGCGCAATCAATCGCATACTCAAAATATCTTGTCCTGTTGCAAGCCACGTCCGCAGGAAAATCCTAGAATGTATTTTAAGATCACCCAATAACGAAGAACCCGATATACTGGATGAGTTTCTCTGGCCACTCTACGCAATTCATGGTTTACACAAAAAAATGCCAATATAGAGGGATTGGTGATGGCATAAATCTCGCAACCTACATTTCTATAACTTATTACCATCATTGTCAGAATATAAATGGAACAAACAGAGTTTAGTCGTCGTGCAGCTTGTATGAAATAACTGTTAGACAGTGTAAAATCAGGCTTAGCTCTAAATCGATTAATTGATTTGCAAGATCGCTAGATATTTGCCTAAATTAGGTTGTCCGGTTGACTAAAATATATTAGTTGATTAAACTGAAATGTGTGAGACCAGCAGACATTTATTTACAATAAACATCAATGCAAAACTCAGTTTTCATTAACTAGTAGTAGACGTGTGAATTCTTATAGTCTTAAATTATTCTTTACGGTTCATTCGTCAATTTAAAGGTAAATAGGCATATATATATATATATATATATATATATATATATATATATATATATATATATATATATATATATATGTATATATATACAAAAAATATTATATAGTTTATATTACTACATTAAATCATTAAATTGTGCGTTAATAATATTCCATTACTCTCAGTATGTCATCCGTTTATGCAAATGAGTACGCACGAAAACACACATTATAAATGTGTTTGTGTGTGAAAATTGTGCGATGAAAGAAAGCTACGCTTCAGAGCACGTGCTCACGAAATAAAGGCAAATCCTACCAATTATTTGTCGCATTCTCAATAAAGACAAAAACGGTCAACTTCGTGAACTGTCTTGGCTACCCCAGGGCAATTTTTATTTTTGATTAACAATATGTATCTGTAGTCACTCCTCCTAGTCAGTTACAACATTAGCGTTAAGAACTGAACCGATAATAACGAGATAACCATTGCATTATTGAAAAAGTGCGTTTATTAGCAATCACTTCAGCGTATAAATGAAATGAAGGCCAAACGCCAGAATACCGCCTATAATTATCGTGCACAGCCTCCTGCTTTTAGGAGCTTTCGTTGTCTACGCAGTAATTGTGAGCCTCACAACCGGTGGGCCTCAGATTTACATACCAAAGTAAAGTGTACATACGAGTGCAATAATTTTGGAAATGGTGTCTTCAGGTGTTACTAACGATGGCCACTCACATTAACGCGTTGTAGTGAGTGAAACAGAAAATGCGTGAACTGAATTTACACCTCTGTCAAGTTGCATAATTATCGTCATGGTAGCTAAGGTTATATTCGTAACTCGGTGATAGGACCCGCCTTATTCAATCTATTTCAAGTTTTGCCATCTGTTATTTATTATGACCTTCCTTCGCAGCATTAGCATAAAGCCAGTATGCTTAAATTTAACGTCGTTGTATAAAGTCTATTGCCGTATTATAGAAGAATAATAGACGCAGCTAACGTCTAGACTATTAATGACGCTAACAAATTTAATGACAATGCTTGAATATATTGTTTATTTTATATATGAAGCACATTCCCCGGTCTGAATTTAAAAAACAGATTTTGCAGGAGCGCTTTCGCTCTACTTTATATGAGTAGAAAAGTCCCCTTAAAATATGATCTTGATGATTCTGAACTGGCTGAACTTTCAAACTGTACTGTTTTCACTTTCTGGTAATTGAGCGCAGAGTATACATTTAAGCTGCTGGCCTACTTCTTTTTAATTCCACGTATCTATAAATGGATCCTTCGTCACCAGGCAAGCATCTGGATAGCAATATGCTCGGAGACAGGAAACAAATATTCATGTACAAAAAATATAAAACAAATCTGATAACTGAATATACAAACCCATCCAAATTTTTATTAAAAATATTTTAAACGATCGTAAAAAGGTTTCTTTATTTTATCAAGGTATTTTTGTGACAATTACAATTTGATACGTTAAATAGATAAACTACCGAACTACGTCACGTTATTCAGACAACATTACGCCAATTTATTAGGCGAATATAAAGTACGCTTTCCAACACCCAAAGCAGATTGAAGCATGTTCAACAATAAAGTTCTTCGTGACAAAATATTTTCCTGCGATTACATTTTACTCTAAAAATGTTATCATAAAGATAATTACAAAATTAGCAGATCCCATAGCGGCGATATATGTTATTAATACAGCGTGGCAAAGCCACTACACGATAATTACATTTCAATTCCTCGATCCATTAGACAAGACAATATTACATAATTTAGATTGCACACTTTTTTATTCACGCAAAATAACAAACTTCACATAAAAATATTTTTTTTGAGTTGTGTACTTCATGTGTTTGTTTCTAAATTAGACAAGAATCACACCAAAGAAGTTGGTACAAATCAAGAGTGGCACATTTTAGAAAAGATAGTGATAAAACTAGCAAACAAATAAAAAGTAAATTTTAACACAGAATAACAATTAATGCGCAAAATTATAAGCAATTCATTCACATCAATGCTGTCAATTTCGAGGGAGCCTGAGTAAATCAAGTTAAATTAATATCTACTGGCTTACATGTTTCAATACATTATTACGCATTTACACGGAAAATAAATCAATAAAAATTATGTGCATATATAAATTAAAAAGAATAGACGTTATATTTTAATAACATCGAACCTCCGTTTAACCAACGAAGCGAATTGTCAAGGCTTCACATGAAGTTCCGCTGCAATGACATAACAGCTTAAATTATATTGCAACCTGACAACACCAAGTAAAGCCAAGGAATAAAAAAGGTCTTTTAGCTGAGCATTATTTCAAGGTTTAAATATTCAATTTTTTAAATTTTTTATTGGAGTAAACTACAAATGATCTACAAACCGATAGATATTATCTACAAAATACGAATAAAACAGTAACAGAAAAATTAGTAACTCCATATACACAAGTTCCGCATCAACAAAATTGTTCAGACTGTGATTGTGACACATTTAACAAATAATGGTAAATATGGTATTCCGTCACAATGCAAATATATTTCCACATTAAAAGATAAAAACAGATGTCACGATACAACTTCTGTCAAATACAAATAAAAATGGCAGTATATCGCTGTTTAAACATGCGACACACATACGGCAACTAAACTACTAGAGTTACTTCGCAAGACAAAGTCTGTCAAAGCTTGTTCCATATAAAAACTACTAGAATCCCTGCAGTTTAATCATTAATGTAATATAAAAGTAAATAGACACGAATCCGATCACCTCCATTTAGGCTACGATAATTCAGACCAGTCACAGCTGGCTAAGGAAAATTCGTTTATTAAAAATTGAAATAAAATCTTTTCATACAGATTAAAGCGTTCGATTAGAATTAATAGACAATACAATGACAAGTCTCAATGCATTGTTAACCTAAAATAATAAATAAAGACGTTTAAACTAAATCAGAACACCAATAGCACATGTTAAAATTTTAAACGATTACGTTCTAAAGTACACAGTTTCCAAAATGCGATTAGGAAATGTATGTTTGAAAGTATTATGAATTTATCTTAATTGAGAATTTAATGGTACACGTGTTAAATTGAGCTCATCTAGTGTTTTACCTTGGAATACATAAAGTAACAAAATTTAAATATAAACAAATGAACTTAAAATATTAGTTTACCAGCACAGTCGGGTAATGGCTGTATATATGAAAGGTGAATGCCAATTTAAAATTTTTTAATGGCATTAAGGCAGGTCAGTTGTAGATTTATAGAAAAACTAAATGGAAAATGCAGCACCAAACTGGTCCCCAAAGTCACAACTGAAGCAAACCAGACAACTGATATAATTATTATGCAAACAATAAAAACAACTAGTTAGCTAGCATAGCCATATATGGCGATGCGCAAACACCCATTTAAATATTAAAAACCTGCACTCGTTATCTTTTCGTGCAAAATAAAATTATCACTTGTAACATCTTTTACAGAAATAGATTGAAATGGATCACAAAATCTTCGATCAACTAAATGCGATCTTAATAATGTACATGTGTTGCTAATGTTATGACAAGAATATTAAGGACTATTGATGCAAATTCTGACGGAAATAACAATAGTTTGATCGATGTTTCTGTCAGCTATTAGAGTTCACATAACAACAGAATTTCTTGGGACCACAACATTGAATGTTTACAAATTGAACAAAGGTCATGAAGGTATGTCTTGACCTAAAAGGGTATTCATTCTTTAGACAAATGCACGCACGTGACAGCGACTGGGGGCGTTTTGCAAGAGCCAAACATGATATTGTAGAAGAAAAAGTCTTTTAGTAGTATCTCAACTAAAATGAATTAAAAGATTACCAATATGTGGATAACACAGTACATGCACAAGAATAGTGCGCAATATAAAAAATAATAATCAGTGCGCCCATATCTTGAAAATTCATGCGGACTCAAATAAAGCAAATTTAAACAATAAAAAATGATAAAAGGTACCTGTTAAAATTGCCTTCTCATATATAATCGGCGAAGAATCCAAGGCAAATGCATTATCAAAATAGCAAAGGCAGCGGAGTTAACACCAGAATTCGCTAAACCATAAGGCCAATCTGATACCCCGCAGCATATTATAAATAATTTTTTGCATTATGTAGCCATTAGCGTGGTTTGACTGAAGTGAAAGAATGCGATATTACGTTCCCGATTGCAGAATTTTCACAGCGTAGACAACGAACACCCTTAAATTAACACCATCCATGAAATATGAATGGCTGTTTAATTTTGGCAACATGATACACAAAAAGTAAGTTTTTAAGGAATACGTAATAAATTTTTACATAAAAACAGGGAGTCCAGAAGACACTAAAAATGGTGTTAAATATATAAAGAACGCAATTAATGTTACCTTTAAACAAATAGTAAAGTAATGTTATCAAATTAACCTCTACATCGATCCTGACACAATAGAGTAACTTTTTTAAATATCAAAGCAGCAGTACTTTCCTATTTAAAATGTTGCGTTGCTCTCTTTCACACATTCACTCCTTTTAATGCAATTGCACATTCAATGTGGAATGTGACGATGAAAGGTTAGTCATTGGTCTGTTCAACTACTGCGCAATTTAGCATGATTAACATCACTGATGGACGAATTTATTCGCCAACGGAACCAGACTATCCAGCTCTGACAAATTTGGCATCAGATAGCATCAAAGGAAGTCATCGCTAAGTGACCGCATTAATACGAAGCAAAACTCGTAATACCCAAACACCGTTCCGCACATAAGTTAAAATGGTTCATTCATTAATTAGAAAAATAATCAAATGTCATAGATTAAATAGATACGCAATCGTATGGTATTCTATCGCATTAATAATAATAAGACCCGTATAATTTCTATATAGAAATTCGGAATGCATAAATAACATGTATCTCTATTGGACCCTATTTTCCGTTAGTTACCACAATTTTATCCGATGTAATGCAGTAACCAACCGATACCACAACCAAAAAACACTGGCGCCTATGTTTTCGGTCCAATTTTTCTGAACTTTTTCTTGATAGCCTAGCAAGCATGATGCGCAGGCCGGATACTCAAAAATTGTCTCAGTCAATGCAGACTGAGCTCTTTATCTTAATGCGAATGTGATATCACATTTAATATTATCTCCAATTATATAAAAATTACTCAATAAAAAGCCTTATTAGGCAAGTTATTGTGAAAGTTAACATTAACATTTTAATTAATAAAAAATGCAAATTAAGCGAAGCGTCGAAAATGTTCATTACATTAAAAAATAAGCGAATAAAATAGCTTATAGCACACTTCATAGAAACACACCAAAATGCCTATTCCTTTTATTAGTATTTAAATACGCGGCTCAATAACAGTTCGAAAACAAGTTTTTACACTTCAACCGTCAACGCTTTGTATTAACTTGCGTTTCCCTTTAGTCATATTAAAATGTGTATTGTGCGATCATCCAGAGTTCGTTTATTAATGCATATGCATGTTGGCGTGCAATTTAGATATCATAATTCCATAACAGAAGCTTTCTGTACTTATAAAAATGTATATAAATTATGAAATAGGCATGTATAATGAAAACACCTATTTGAACCAAGATTGTGAACGTCAGGTAAACACATATCCCATTACACGTTTTATTTAAAATAATCTAAGTATCGTAAAATTTAGAAAGGCAAATCACATAACAGACCAGTTCCAACCTTATTGGGACCCGACAAAACATTTCCCGTAAGCGATGCTCGAACCGGAGCACGTACGACAAAAAGTTATGACATTACTTTTAGCTTCCAATAGGTACGGATTCGGTCTACTGGATAAATTGCCTTTTCAATACTTATTTTTTACTAACAAATATGTATAATATGGGACTTGTGATCTTTTCAACCTAGCAACCTCGATTTAGGTAATTTCTTTTGGAATCCGCGCAATCGATTATTTAATTCTAATAATGTCAACACAACAAAACTACTGGGCTGGCATATCTATTTGAGAAAGAAACTTAAATATAACTACGAATATGATAGACATTAATTTAAAAATGAATTAATATTAAAAGATTTCATACAGAAAATTTCAATAACTAGTTGTAGAGCAGCATATTTTGCCGCTTGGTCCATACCAGTATTACTTCGCTTACACAAAATGTTCCACAGAATTTAAAGCACATAAGGCCTTCTCATTTCATGAGTTGATTGCAGTATACATATTTTCAAAAAAAAACTAGCGTACAAATAAAATAAAACACTAATAGACTTAACCTATTGCTTGACAGATTGCAATATTTTTGCCAACTTTGTTGGCCAAAGGCACAAAGTAATTGCAGCGTAATGATTTCTTGGGAATACGTTTTTCGAAATCAAGAAATGGTGTTACTCATAATGAGCAAATCTAAGTTGAAGCAGGTTTCAGATACAAAGTTGTCTACTTGAATTGTTAAAAAACAATGATAGGCTTAAAATTGAATCTCGAAAGTATCGCGGTATATCATGATATGAATTGATAAAAAAACATGCAAACTAATCTTTGTTATCACGAAGTAGTTTTTCAAAAACAAAAGCTCGATAATCTGAACAACCAATAAAACCGTATCCACACATGTAACTTTTGAGGTTAGTTTTAATGATCACATCTCTGTTTTTAGCGGTGCATCTTAAAAAAGTACAACGAACTAATTAAAGAAACTATGTCAATAGGTCATTAAAAATCTATTACAAGGCATTGCTAGTTCATTAAGTACAAAACAGCAGTAAATAGAAAATATATTGCAATAATTCTGTTTAATTGCATATTAAAATTCACCAATCCTATCACAATTAATTAAGTAACGTTTTTAAAAATATATCTTCAATATAAAAAATAATAAAGCAGGCTATGGATTAAACGTCGTAAGGTAATCGAATGTATATGAGAAGAATGATAATATGCTGAATAGTGTTAGTAAATTTTGATCGTCAGCAAATCAGTAAGGAACCATAATAGCTCCATGTCATTAAATTAAAAAATGTTGAAGTAGACGTTAACCTTCAACAAACATTAGAAAAAAGTAAACAATGTGTTCATGCTATAATCGGTTAAAGCTGTCACAGAGGATAACGCTCATGAAATTTAAGAGCTTGAGATAAATACAATACAATAAATATTTTTCATAAAATGGTTGTCATTGATACGTATAATTGTGTACTTCTACAATACAAATAATTACAAACAGGCATTACGATTGTGAGCCAGTTGTTATCAGCAGAGAGCGCATCCCCCGAAGAGAACAGCTCCCATGGAGTAGAGCCCAACGAAATTGCCGCAAACTCATCACATACTAGTGAATATAGCTTCAAGTAACAAAAATCTCGCGTAAGTTTATAATCACTGAAATCGCTTCTACAAAGAACGCAATCAGCTGCAACGCATCATCGAAGAGTCAGAATGATTGATGTTTTTTTCCAATCCATTATTTCGTTTTCGATGTGGAATTAATATTGTCAACCATACTGGCTTCGGCAAGCGTTGATAAGTCGACTTTAGCGAGTTTGAAGCATCGTAAGTGATATGAAGCAGCAGATTTATCGGTTCTACACAGTGGAACTGAGTCGAAAGTCTAAGTGCGCACCACAGTGGCATATCCATCGTGAAGAGGAATAGGTAATCAATGCTGTTTGGTCAACTGTTTCAAAATACAGAATAGAGTTAAATATAATTTTCAATTATCTGGTCCTACTAAAAAAGAGCTAATGAGAGCCTAGATAGAGAATACATGACAAGAAACAAATCAGTGTCAATTACAATGAGGCACATATCTGTAAGCCATAACATAAATTCACAAAATAGAGTTGCTTTCCATCGTTTGCACTAGGCAGCTGGACGTACGCACTGACAAGTACCAAAACACAATTCAAATATACTTTTTATTATATATATATTAACGGAAAATAAGATACGCCACTCTCATCTTTAGTAGCCTCACAAACCCGATTGACTAGAAATTTCGGCTGATCAATTTGTATTCAGTCACGAACATTACCTTTTTCCCTTTGCGCAGAGTGACAATTATTTGAATCGAGTCTTCTAGCTTGATATAAACACTAATCCAATGTATCTTAACGGTCGCAAAATCTACCGTTAAGCACTTGCAATAACGTGTCTCGACATTCGGTTAACATTACCAGAAACGACTTTTTATGTTTTGCTGTTATGCTCTGATGATGACCCTTGAAAGTTGAAACGTGTCAGTACGTTCGAGTGATGGTAGATTCGCTTTTGTGTGACTGGTTAAATAACATGTGATGGGCGTTCATAGCAGGCTCGTAAATTTGATTTGAAGAACTTTTTTAGCAACTGCGTAATCAAGACAATTAATTCGATCCATATCAAAAATTTACTCGTGCCACTTACTAAAAGTAACACATTTGCGCTTAAGTGATGCTTCAAAATTAAAGTCTGTGTAGTGCAAATATTTTATGGTTCTGTGACACTTCATGAAGGCAGAAAGTACTGGCAAAAAATACATTCATTAGTAAAATGAAGATTGGTGCAATATTTCAGATATTTTTTCAAATTACCACAATAAATTACAATATAAAATTGAAATAGTCGGTGAACTCGTGGAATTTTGATATAAGTAGTAACTCCCATGTTTGGAATAATTATGCGAAGCCTGCAAAGTCTGATGTCGTAATCTGAGGATTGAAGGCACGTGCGTAAAATAATCATTAAACAAGTTCTTTAACATTCCGGCAAGTGAATCAAAATTAAAATTTGTTGATAAGGAATTTTTATTCATTAAGATAATCTATAACATATTAGGCATTTTGATCTAACAAAATTACTATCATAATAGCAGGCAGCGTCCAAATTTTACTCATAAACATACATCCATACTATTTAACTTATAAATCGTAACAAATTAATCAGAAATTAAATTTAACTGAAAAACAGTTTTCGGATTGACAGATGAAGGCGGTATGCGTGAAGCCACGTACTTACTTCCCGCAATATCTGGACTAGTTTACTCGCGCTGTTAGAGCCTTAATGTAGTATCATGGCCGCTTTCCTAACACTGTTAAATCACTTATTGCTAGAGTCGCAAATGGTCTTAGACAATCAATCGTGCTCCTAGCAACTATGTGGAGAGCGCCTGTACTAGCAGGAACATAGACAAATGCTATTTCAGGCGCATTTAATAATGCTTGTTATACTGAGCAGATGCTGCTCGCTAGCCTCATTTAGCAGGCTATTTAAGAGCATGATGACTGAAACATGCATTACAACTGGAAATGGGTGACCTTCACTCATTGTTCACAAATAAGCATGATTAATCTATCCAATTATTTGTAAATGCATCGGACGATACACAAAATAAATAGTCGCACCATGTGCTGTCATGCAGAACGGAAAAACGAAAACAGGCTAGTGCAGTAGGGCCTCAAACTTGTGCTCGCAACATTGAAGGCGTTTTAATTTAATCTTCGGAAGGACCTCCACCGTCATTTACTCGACAGTGTAAATAATGATAGTGCTAACTTAAAACATCCTATCAGAGGTCGATTAGTGAGACACGTTACAGTGCTCATTCATGGAAACGGTGACATCAAAACTTCAGCGAACTATCTGATATGTTTGTTTATTTGTACACACATTTATATTAACACCGTTCGTATACTAACATGTTTTGTTTTGTCTTTTAGCATGTATATCTGCATTATATGAATAAAGCCTAATATTTTAGGCAACTCTTTCTTCTGACTTGTCTAATCATTCTGCCCGATTGCTGTGCTTGTTACTGTGATTCAGAACAATTTATTCATCATATAACACAATCATGGAACGCCTACTAAGACCAGAACGATTTGATGTTGAACCTAGTGCACCAGATGCAGCAAAACAATGGAATCATTGGTATCGTACATTCTGTGGCCTCCTAAAAGCAGTCGAATCCATGAATCCAGATAAATTAGACACTCTTATTTCCTACGTCTCTCCTAACGTATATGAACACATCGTTGACTGTGATACTAATGATCATGCTATCAAAACTCTAATGAATCTCTATGTCAGACCGAAAAATGAAGTCTTTGTTCGTCATATACTCGCGACTACTAAACAAGAAAATGGACAAACATTGGATCAATTTGTTCAGATTCTGAAATCGTTAGCTAGGGAATGCAATTTCAAACCAACTACGGCCGAGGAAAATCGAGACGATGCTCTGCGCGATGCCTTCATTAATGGAATCCAGTCCAATTCAATCAGACAACGTCTCTTAGAACACAACTCACTTAATTTTCAAGCGGCTTTTGATCAAGCACGTGGTCTCGAAATGGCGGAAAAGCAATCATTATCATATCAAAACTGTTTGAATTCTGCACACACTGCAACAGTTCAGCCACTCTGTCCTTCATCAACCTCCGATAAATCTACAGATAATCTTGTTGTTGCTGTTAAACAAAAATGTGACTTTTGTGGGTACGATTATCATTTAAGATGGAAATGTCCGGCCAGAACCGCCTTCTGTAAAAGTTGTGGAAACAAAGGACATTTTCAAAAGGTATGTCGCTCTAAGAATCACCGCCCAGTGGTTTCGACGCTTCATCCTACCATATCTGCAACTGTATTAGCTGCTGCTCCTGATTGTCTCACCAAATGTGTAATAAATCTAGAAGTCAATAACATAAATTGCCATGCTCTCGTTGA
Source organism: Eudiplozoon nipponicum (assembly GCA_029291075.1). Taxonomy (NCBI): domain Eukaryota; kingdom Metazoa; phylum Platyhelminthes; class Monogenea; order Mazocraeidea; family Diplozoidae; genus Eudiplozoon; species Eudiplozoon nipponicum. The sequence continues at coordinate 28,407 of JAQBSW010003559.1, forward strand.
TACAGGCAGTTCCTGTAGTTATGTTTCAGAAGCCTTCGTTTTGAAAAATAATTGGAAAAGTCACCCCTCTCAAGAAACAATAACCATGGCGTCTAGCTCATTTTCGAGTCATACCAAAGGTCATTGTTTTGTGTCGATTCAATACAAATCATGTGTTTATCAAAATATCAAGTTATCTATACTTTCTGATCTTTGTACTGACGTACTCCTCGGTCATGACTTCCTTGGATTGCATAAAAGCGTAAATATCTCTTTTGGTGGTCATAAATCGTCATTCACCGTCTGTTTACTGAAACCTGCATCTGTTACGTCCTCGCCGCTTTTCCACCATTTAACTGCTAACTGGAGGCCTATTGCTACGAAATCAAGAAGGTACAATCGAATGGATGAAATATTTATCCGGGATGAAATAAATAGATTAGTTTCTGATGGCATTATCGAACCTTCAACATCCCCGTGGAGAGCACAAGTTCTCGTGGTATCGAAAGAGAATCACAAGAAACGTATGGTTGTGGACTACAGCCAAACAGTCAACAAATTCACACTATTAGACGCCTATCCTTTTCCGAAAATAGACCAAATGGCTGAAACCATTTCAAAATATCATATATTCAGCACTTGGATCTCAAAAGTGCTTACCACCAGATACCTATCCAAGAACATGAAAAGGTATTTACTGCTTTCGAAGCGTGTGGACGCTTGTTTCAATTCCGTCGCATTCCCTTCGGAGTGACGAATGGTGTCTCATGTTTCCAAAGAACTATGGATCATATAATCGCACAGGAACATCTCACAGATACATTTGTCTATGTGGACAATGTGACAGTTTGCGGGAGAGATACGCTTGAACACGAAACAAATCTCAACAAATTTCTTAATGCCGCTAAAAATATGGATTGACTTTAAATGAATCAAAGAGCATTTTCGCAGCTAAAGAAATTACTCTTCTTGGTTTTCAAATATCGAATGGAAAAATTAAACCTGATCTTGACCGATTAAAGCCTTTTACAAGATCTCCCACCACCGTCGAATGTTCAATCGCAACAAAGAATTGTGGGATTTTTCGCTTATTGTTCGCCGTGGATCTCCAACTTCTCCGATAAAATCCACTCACTCGTTCATAATCGAACTTTTCCTTTGCCCGTCTCTGTGAAACAAAATTTCGATGATCTTAAAAAAGAATTAGCCGTAGCAACTTTAGCTTCTATTCGTTGTGATATTCCGTTTGTCGTCGAAACTGATGCTTCGGACGTAGCTATTGCTGCCACTTTGAACCAAGATGGAAGACCTGTGGCGTTTTTCTCTCGGACGTTGACGCCATCTGAAAAACATCACTCAGCTGTTGAAAAAGAAGCCTATGCCGTGGTTGAAGCTATTCGAAAATGGAGGTATTTGCTTTTGGGTAATCATTTCAAACTTGTCACTGATCAAAGATCTGTTTCCTTTATTTTTGGCAATCAAAATCTGGGAAGGGTGAAGAACGATAAAATTTTGCGCTGGAAAATGGAATTATCACCTTACAGCTTCGATGTTGTCTATAGACCCGGAAAAGATAATAAAGCAGCAGATGTACTAAGTCGATCCTGTTGTGGTGCGCTTCTAAATGGACTGGATTTAAAACAAATACATGATTATCTTTGTCATCCTGAAATTTCTCGTATGCTCCACTTTGTGAAATCTCGTAATTTACCATATTCTATTGATGAAATTCGAAAAATGACCTTGAGTTGTGAAGTGTGCTCTGAAATCAAACCCAGATTTCCTTCAGCAATTCAAGGCCAATTAATCAAAGCTACCCAACCGTTTGAGCGGTTATCTATGGATTTTAAAGGATATCTTACTTCATCAACTCGTAATCGTTATCTACTGACGGTCATCGATGAATATTCTCGATTTCCCTTTTCATTTGCTTGTCCTGACCTTAGCAGTCACACCGTCATACTTCACCTGTGTCAAATATTCGCAATGTTTGGGATGCCAGGTAGAAAGAATGAATGGTACCTTATGGAAATCGATCCTTCTCGCTCTCAGATCAAAAAGGCTTTCGGTTGAAAACTGGGAATGCGTGCTGCTGGACGCATTACATTCAATCCGTTCATTATTGTGCACATCTACCAACGAAACCCCTCACGAGCGTCTTTTTCGACACAATAGAAGGTCGACTTTTGGTAACACACTCCCAACCTGGCTTACTGTTCCTGGCAAAGTTTTACTCAAGAAGAATGCTAGAATTTCTAAATATGACCCCTCTGTGGAAGAAGTTGAACTAATTCATTGCAATCCTAACTATGCGCATGTTCGTTTTTCTGATGGAAGAGAAGATACAGTATCTATCCGTCAATTAGCCCCGAAAGGCTCCGACGCACTGATGAATGAAGCTGGAACCAATATGGGACTCTGTGAAAACGAACCGGTTGTTGCTGATGAACAAACCTCCTATAATGACGATACCGATATTGATAATGTTAAGGCAAATGGTGAATCTACGGATAACTCAAATGCTCGTGACCTATCAGAGAATCTCGAAAACCTTATCAATCAACAACGTGTTCATTCTTATAACTTACGAAGTGGAAATGTTTAAATACTATGTTTTCTCAATCCTCTTTGAATTGTTACTATAACAGTCTTGTTCCGACTCTGACGCTACGCTACAAATCGCAGTGGAGGAGAATGATATGTTTGTTTATTTGTACACATTTATATTAACACCGTTCGTATACTAACATGTTTTGTTTTGTCTTTTAGCATGTATATCTGCATTATATGATGAATAAAGCCTAATATTTTAGGCAACTCTTTCTTCTGACTTGTCTAATCATTCTGCCCGTTTGCTGTGCTTGTTACTGTGATTCAGAACACTATCGTCGCGTCAATTCACCCTACAAAGCATTAGATTTGGTCACCGCAATTATTGAACAAAGGACTCACGAACAGCGGAAATAGAACTAGCCTAATTAGACATTTCGATTTGAAATGGAATGCGTGGATTAAATTCATGCACCCCGACTGTTTCAAATTGCGCTACCGGTTCCGGCAGCGCACTATTCTTGCTCTTTTAAACTACACCTGGCGAGCTATGCTAATTGATGGCACCCCGACTAAAGTTGTTCTATTGTTCGTAGTATGTAAGCATTAGTCATGTAACTTCACTAGTCAGGATATCTGAACCTTTTGCAGGTCGGCGCAGTTTTTGATGAGGTCACTAAAATTATCCTCGGAGTGCAGTTTAGTGTAGGCGGCCGACATACTCGCCCCGAATTCGTTTGAAGTGCTACTTCGATTCCAAAAAAGAAAGACTTTTTTAACGTATTTTATATTAACAAGCCTGTAACCAAACTTGAAAACGATCGTGGCCAATTCTTATCCAATGTCTATGATAGTTCTAAAAAGTGCCCTATACCCAGTATTCAAGGCTTCTATTTGCATATGAACTCTGGTGACGCAGTTTCTCAGACGTACCAGATTCACAGCTATGGCTTCGGAAAATTGCCAAAAACACTGGAATCACCTCTCAATTTCTCTTATCACTAAATCCAAAATCTTCCGGTTAATCATACAGATGGAAATGCTGTATTCGGCGTAGACGGATGCAATGGAATATAACGTTCAGAACCTATACATTCTATTTCGCTTTCAGCTTTCCAAATTCTGACATGTCAATTTAATTAAAAAGATTTCCTCATGCATATTTTAAACATATTAGCAATTTCACTTTGTAATAAAATATGAAACTTAATGAGGATAAACCTGACTAATAAGAGCTAAAACAAAAATTTAAGATCATACTATGAACACATTCGTCCGTTAAATATCGTTGTGTATGTATTACAAATTACATTGAACAAGTTTAATTACTTCTTTGAGTGACAATTTTCGTCGAACTACATTGCATACCAGCATAAAATATATGTAAAAAATATTGAATCACACTTGAGACAGATAATTGTACCTTTATCAAAACATGCCTCAAAAGAGCATATGTACACAAAGCACTATGCAACATAGTTCTTTTTAAAAAACAACAGTAAAACATTGATGATCTTTGTGCAAAAGTGTACACAGTTGCTCAACACCGAAATGTAATGCCTAAACATTGAGCAGCCATCTAAGGAATAAAAATTTAGTTCATTTCATTACAACAAAAATCAAAATGAGATGATACATTTGGTTTTGGCTGATTCCTTATAGAAAATGCAATAAGTGTGCGATATGTCATGAATTTTATCCATCGAAACAAGAATAACTTAATGGTAAATTTCCCGGTGGTTTTTCAACGTCATAATGTTAGATTCAATTAACAAAGGACATCGATGAACCATGTTATTTACTTATCGCGTTATCCAAAAATACCCAACGTATTTGACAAGCTCAGTTCGTTATTGGAGACATTACCCTGATGATAAAATTTTAAAATTTAACAGTGAAAACAACCTACGCGAGTGACACTTTCTGCAAATGATAAATTCAAGCTACCAATGTTCAAATTTGATATTTAAGTTTTTCAGACGCCACTACAACTCTTCACATTCGTACCAAATGCACGTAATTGTTTCTTAATAAATTATATCACTAAACCCTATCACTAGGAGAAAACTCACTTCACATAGTAAAGTGAATCACATATTTGATGAAAATGTGAAAATAAAATCATTTGTGTTTGCATATATAAGCACTATAAGTATATCATTGTAGCGAATCGTCACGTCAGCATAAAATTCCCATGCAGAACGATAGATCAAGTTTCGTTTACTGCTGAAATAGCTATGTACCAATACTTCATTCGGTCCTGAATACATCACAAGCACCACCGGATGAAACAAAACAAATGCCTCGTTTTATACATGGTCATATTAGCAAACATTAAATGTTTAGCAGTCTAATTTAAGTGTAGACCTAAACCAAAAAGAAACACTGCAATGGTTACATGCGATCAAATAACATGTTACTGTCTTGATTTGCAACACGGTAACTGCGATGGAAGAGCCTAGTTATTCGGGAGTAATAGGAACGGCTCTCAATAAGGCAGGTTAAAACAGAGCGGCCCAAAATCACTCAATAAAAGGTTAGTAAATAATAAGGTTTTTACACAACAGTCGTAATTGAAGGCCTATATTCCAATTGACCAATGTAAAAACTGAATAATAAACATTATAAAGAGAACATCAAGTAAGAAATATTTAAATGTATTCCATACTAATTTACAACCTGAAGTTCGAGTTGTATAAGCATGACTCAAAATTACGAAGGTAAAATATCAATATTAATCACAAACATTGATATAATAACAATGAACTAATGACATTATATTAATGAAAAACTAATATAATCGCACTAAAAGATTCAAAACCAAAATGAGCATTTGACTCACCAGATTATCTAACGTCAAATCACAGGACAGCAGCTTTATCACGCATCTTGGACTGACCGGGGCGACAAGGTTTACGAATTAAATTGTTTTCGCCGACATAATCCTTTCCAACACCATTTGACAACAGAGCGTTTAAGATCTTCGGGCGGACAGGTTGAGAAAAGAAAATACGCTAACAAGCGCCAAACACACAGGAAACATCAACGCAACAAGCACCCACAAGATCAGTGTCTAAAAAATAAAATATTAAAAATAATCAGAGCGACAAGGATGCAATGTGAATGCAACATGAAAGCAGGGCAGATTTCAAGAAGAATCAAAGCAAGTACGCAGAATGAGGTAAAATGTTAAGCCCGATACTCAAACATTGTAAAGGAACTAAAATTAATCCTGCAACTAATCAAAACGCTAAGCCAAATTTAATTGTACATAAAAGCAACACAGTATTTGGAAATCAGAAATTTTTTACAAGGAATACAAAAACATCAAGAACGAACCTCAACCCTATGATCCTGGACGCTCACATAATAATATGCAGAACAATCCATTCAAAATATAAATAAAGACATTCAATACATCATTAAAAAATTACATAAGATATTTTCGTTAATATTTTAAATGTTTTAAATTAAACAGCGAATTTCTTTTGTCGTTTTTTAGAATTACATTTAATACTTTTTCTAATTTATGTGAACCATGCAAGTTTTACAATTTAAAATAAAACCTGCGACGGCTTCGCCAATATTAACAAAAAAGTGAAACAAATGTGTTAGTCACAATGGAAACTTCATAATAGTCAGAAAAAATTCAGTTGAGCATTAATGAGCCGACGTGCGATGTTAGATATTACGATAGTCAGAACATTGAAACGACCTTAAAAAAACATGATCAAAGAAATCGTTCAATAGCTATAAAATATTAACTAGCGACGCAGAAGGTGCTTTTTTGAAGAAACTGAAACATTTTTATATACCATGGTATAATTTGTGACACAGTTAAATAGAGTAGGTCAGTTAGAAGTCTCTGATTATGGTTAATATAGTAACAATTATTGAAGAGATTCAACAAGATTACTCAGCTAATCACTCGCCACGGATGTCAACGCCACATTAGAAGTAACCACAATCTAAGTGAACTAGAGCTGGTCTCAAGTATATAGGAGTACGTCTGGGCACTGCTACACTAACTGACCTTCTCGGCATTGCCGGAGAACACAAAGCCGGTCCTAATAAAGGCCATCAACAGTACTAATTCAGCCATCCTTGGCATCAAAACTAACTTTGTAACGTCGTACGGCATTTACTTGAAGCTAGGGCGTTTACAAAATTGGCGACCGCGCCAGGATACTGAGTACTGTACTGTTTTTTTGTCAGAAAACATTTGGTTGTATAGTAAATTAATATTTGCGAATACGTGTTACTCTTGTTGTTAATCTCTCTAAAGTCGAGATCTTCTGAGCTATTTTGTTGGGAATATATTTTTAGAAAGAAGGTTTTCTATTCAATAATTTTTCTTACGTACAAAACTGTATATCTTTGAAATCCGTGAAAGAACATTGACTGAACGAAAGGGTAGAACTGACTTGTCTTGTGAAGGAGCTAATTTCGTACAGAGCCTGCGGAGATTACCGCAAGTTAAATACAGTGACACAATCTGATGCATATCCTATTCCCAATATTTACATCTTACTTGAAAAACTCAACTGCAGATATTTTTTCTCAGTGATTGACCTCAGACAAGCCTACCATCACATCCGGGAAGCACCAGAAGATATTGAAAAGACTGCAGTCATCACTCCATTTTGCCTTTTCGAATATCTTTACATGCCTTTTGGACTTAAGTGTGCTACACAGACATTTCAAAGATTCATGGACAACATACTTTGTGACAACGCCGCTTATTGTATTTCATATCTCGATGACATAATGGTATTCAGTTCAGACTTAGAATCTCATGCCAAGCATCTACGAAATGTCCTCTCACGCTTATACAACCACGGACTCAAGATCAACTGTGACAAGACGCAGATTGCAATTAAATCCGTGGACTTCTTAGGCCATTGTATCACTCCACTAGGTATTCAACCTTTGCCGTCAAAGGCGAATTAAATCAGAAATATCATGTCACCAAAGACTGTTAGCGAGGTGCAAAAAATTTTGGGAGTACTAAACTACTATCGCAAGTAACTTCCAGGCCTTTAAAGACAACTTTATCCTTTGTGCAGGCATCTGCGGAACCAAAAAGGACTTAGCAAGAATTCCATCATTACTTGGACATCCGAAAACGAGGAAATACTTTGACTCGCCATCAACACGTTAGCAAATGCCAAAATGCTAACGTATTCAGATTTTCAACGACCATTTCTACTCACGACAGATGCTTCTGAATTCGCTATTGGAGCCACTTTGGAACAAGAGATCGACGGAGTTTAGTTTCTACTCGCGTACTCTCCAACCAGTAGAAACAAACTTCGACACTTTTGGTCGAGAACTCCTCGCCATCTACGACGCAGTGCGCCATTTTATCAGCATCATTGACAGTAGCAAATTTTTATTTTCACAGATCATGCACCATTAGTTAGCGCAATTTGAATCGCGACTTCAAATATCGCCAATACCCTGCCAGAGTGGAAAAACAGCTTTCACGTCTAAGCGAATTGCAATTTGACATCTTTCATGTCAAGGGCGAATAAAATTTCATTGCAGATGCCCTGTCCAGGCCAGACGTCTCGCTACAACCACCTTCGCCGTTGCCATTCACTGTCAACTCCGCGACACTCTGTGAACCTTCACTAACACCTTCCCTCCTTCGAACGGAACAGCGTGGTGACATTCAAATTCAAAGATCGGTAGCCCGTCACCTAACCAAGTTTATATGCCGTCTCTGGGAAGGCTTACCAATTGTTTACTTCACGGGTACGCAACCCAACAAGCCATTTCTGCCGACAAGCCTTCAGAGGAAGGTTTTCGACTCAATTCACTCAATTTCTCATGCAGGAAGCAAAGCGACTATCCGGTTTCTCACAGATCGTTTCTGGGGTCACAGGCTTAGGCAGAACACTAAATGATGGATTTCCGAGTTTGCCAGTTGCCAGAAAAACAAGATCACACAGCACAATCGTTCTAAGTTTCAACGTATCCGAACTATTTCTCACCTATCCAGTGTCCACATCGACATAGTTCATCCGACAAAGGTTCAAGGTTTCAGCTACCTTCTAACTATGATCGATAGATTTACACGGTGGTCTGCGGCATTACCTCTTGGCACCATTTCTGCAGACGAAGTAACTAACGGTTTTATCTCTGCATGGATATGCAATTATGGTGTTCCCAGTGAGGTCATCATGGACAGAGGCACTTGCTTCTCATCGGATCGTTTCAAAACAATCTTGCGGTTCATTGGATGCACCAGCACAATTTGCATAAGGCATTTATTGATATATTTTGATGAGCTGATAAAATTATAACTAAAATGAGTATTTTAAAATTAATTAATTAGTTAATGGATAAATAACATTAAAAAAACTACTTCTTATCACTGACTAAACAAGTCAGTCAGTGCCATGTCTAGCTACACTACAATATTTATTTTTTACCACTTGTAGTACCACGAAATATTGCTTCGATATTATTTGGTCCACTCGTCCTTACAGTATGGAATCCATGTTATACAGTACAGTAAACGCAGCGGAAACTTCCTTGAATGTTAAAAAAAGTTAAAAGTTCGTAATTAATTGAATCACCTATATTAAGGTTTCGAGACCATATAAAAAACTCAGTGTCCGATTTTGTGAATTATACATATAAAACGTGAAGACAATAGTTCTTGATTCAATGTGTATGCTAACCACAGACACGCTATATTGTTAATTACGATCATATATGCTCTAACATAGTTATCCTCTTGAGATAATAACTATAGTCATTTTTTATGAAGTATTCATAGTTCAATGCTAGAAATTATATCTATATATGTTCTAAGTCAATAACCATACAATCGAAATTTTATAATTTCATACAAGTAACGCTATTACACAAAGTTATAAGCGCCATATTATACGTAGCTGTACGTAGGCTACAGTCTCTATCTGTAAATTGTTATAGATAAGAAGGCATTTGTATTTTATAAAATATTTCAGTTAAAACAGTGAAAAGTTTTTTACACAAGTCCGATAAAAAATTTATGGAACAAAATAAAGATTTGAAATATCCCCCATCCGTCTTTCTATGGTTAGAATAAATGCAGGCATACTCCTGATTTAAAAAAAAATATAAGACCTATACACAGTTACCAAGTAGGCTTATAAATGTGTGTCAATATAATATATCTTTTAAATAGCTTTGTATAGAAATTGAATAATATCTGAGATTTAATTTTTTTATGACATTAATTACATATTTAATATAATTGAGGTTGCGATGTTGATACAAAAATCTGACCTATTAAGTCTATACATTCATCAATATAATCTAAGAATTGTATAGTATAGAAAAGGCAATTCATTCAGTAGACCGTTTTTCGAGCGTGATCCGAGCGTAAGCGCAAACGCAAATTTGCAGTAGCGTGATAACGATGGATATATTTCTCTGTACTGGGCCTCGCTTCTTCTTCGTAACTTCGGCGTTAGCACTCATGAGACTACAGCAACAGAAGGCTAAAAGTAGTCGCGTGAACAACAACAACCTCTGAGCAATTAACTGGAATTCCCATAAATATATGGGATAGCAATGACAGCCTTCTTTAGGCTCATCCTATTTAACTGGTCGTAAGATGAATGTGCGACATGACTGTATAAACTGGAAGTTCCCACATTAAGTACACACATATATATATTTGCGTTACAATTAAAAATCACACCTGCGAAATGTTTTATAATGTGTGCAGTGCTGTACATTTTTGACAATTTAGAATCTGATATTTCAGCATTGTTATTTAATTAGTTTTTTTACCTTCATAGTTGATTGTTGATTAATTCTAAAGATGAAGGTTATCTTCATTTTTTAAAACTATCTATATGAGCGGCAAGCATTTATTGAACATATTTATTTTTATTACATTAATTTTATCACACGCTGATTAGTTTCCAGTCTTTAGTTGTGTAGCTGGATCTTGAAACTCTTTGTGCAGCTATTAGCTTAGAATTTTAGGGCGCGGGATGTAAAATACTTACTTTATCTGTCTAACCATCCAGACAGGAAGATTTGACCTTCTATTAATTTTTACATTTAGGCTGCAGGTATAATTCACATTCTTATTGTTTTTCTCTAAAATGTTTGCCTTTACGTAAATTTTATTTTTAATACACTTTAAGCAATATGCCAATTATTAAGGGCATGCAGTTTACGTAATGATTTGGAATTATAGACGAGGCGAGGATAGATTTCAACGCAATGTTTAAAAATTCTTCCTAATGTTAATCATATGCAAACTTTTGTCATTGCGTTTTACGACCAACAAATAATCTGCAGTTTTAATCGCTAGTTTAAAATCTCATTAGCCTTATGTGGCATTACCAACTATACATCGTCAGCTATATGCGTAGCAGCTATGGGAGGTTTCGTTATCATAACATAGAACAAGACTTGATGGAGTTGGAACTGACACATGACACTTTCGCACAACATTTTAATTTCAAGCAATTTGTTATATCCTGGAATGTGTCCAACAGTAATCATACACTTGCTATAATTCTCTACCAAGAAATACTAATTATGCATCGTCAAATTTTCTGGAGACCTTTTAAAACCATCTTCAGTGCTATTACACCAATTGAAGTGCGCTCTTGAGGGACAAGCCAAAAGTGCTGTAAAACAATTAAATTTTTTCTCATTTTCCAAGTGAATTAAGACCGACTATTTGTATCTTACTACATAAACAGTTATTCGGCATGGTATCACAGTTAAAGCTGTAAAAAATGCACGCCATCGTGTTAAATTATAAAATATTCCGCAATGTGTATTAAAAAACAACTCACATTTTAAGATATATATCGAGCCTGTAAAATGTATCAATATAATTTTTTGAGTTACTTATCTATATAAATTTACCAAAGCAATGTTCTTCGTGAAATGCCAAATTTCAATAAAATTGATTATTACAACCAAATCGTAAAACTTGATCTTCCGGACAATGCATACACTCTGGCTTTCATTGATAACAGTTATTGGATTTTGTGGTAATCCTGAAATCATTCAATTTACTATATTAGAGTTACTTAATCACTGCTGTGGAGAACAATAATAAATGCAATTTTGTATTAGATAAAGACTAAAAAGTAACACATTAGTTTTAATAAGACAAAAGGTTATCCAAAAGTCACTATGAAAAAGGTTTAATCTTGTGTACATATATGTTTTTAGGTTTACTGCCAAAACTTATGTAGGCGCTGATACTACACCCTATACCATCTAAATATTTGATTAAAAAATGTAGGACAGATGGGTGGTACACTTTCCTATACGAATGTGATGTCAAGCATAAATTGGGTCAACTCCATATATAATCGTTGGCATCGTAAATTAAAAACCAACTCACTAGATAAAGTACATACCGAGCTTGCAAAACAAGTAAAAAAAACAATGGCTATTGAGATGAGCTAAAGTTATACAGAATTCAGAAATACGTCGAATTATACACGCATGTTAATCCAACAATTCCGCACACTCTGGCCTTGATCGATATAGTTAAACAGATTACACGTTATTATTGACATTTTAATTAAATCTATTAAATCTATATATCCTTTGATTTGGAGAACTATTATATCAGAAAGTGTGTTGGGTATTGTCTACCAAGCAAAAAATTTGATAACATAGGACCGAAATGAAATAATAAAATCTGCATAGATAAAATTAATAATCGGAAGTACATTTACCATACGTGCTTACTCACGATTCATCAGTTGGAGTAGAAAAAAGGCTATATAACCACCATATATTTGGTCAAAATAGGCGCGGAAGTTGGACGGTACAATCTCTATTGCAAAAGTTTTCTAAAGCTGCACTCGATCATACTTTATGTATAGCCTTTGGCAATGCAAATTCACAACACATTGTACATGTATATATCATATATACAGAGGTTGTAAATTATACTAAAACACTGATTTTTGAGATAAGAATAATTTCAGCAAAATTAAGATTTACAAGCAATACTGTACAGGTGTTAATACAGCATTTCGTAAACTCTAGCCTCGATTGACAACAGTTATTGCATTTCGTGAAAGTCATGAAAATTTTAATTTAACTTTCTATGGCTCTATATTCGTTTTATATATGAATTTATGTATTAGGTCTTGTGTACATATTAAAAGACATGTTTAAATATAATTAGTTATATATACATTATTCAACACGATCAAAAGGTCTAATCTGATATACCCATGCGCTTTGTGGTTGATAGCAATTCATGTTTTAAAGCCGATGAATCGACATATTCCTGAAATATATTTGGTTAAAATTGTGTTGGAATTTGACGGTAAAAGCTACTTAACAAATGCCTAATAAAATTGTAGTTGAGGTAACACTATTTGAAGTCTTGTGCCATCTGCCTTCAAAGCCAAATCAGTATATAATATTAATTGAGCATGTAAATTGTTCCAAAGATATAATTATAGAAATATGACAGATTTAATGAAAATTGAATTTTATATGGTGGCTCAGTGGTTAGAGAGCCAGATTTTTAAGCAGACGTGTCCAGGTTCGAGCCCTGTCCGCGGCAAATTCTGGCCAGTACGTGATGAGTTCCCAATACGGACGAAACTGGTCTAATGGATGAATTGCCTTTTCTACACTATAAAATTCTTAGTTTATACTGACATATGTAAGTAATTAATGGGAAATGTGCTTATATCAAGATCGCAACCTTGATTATACTAACTTCTATCTAGTTTGACAAACTATTTTTTATTAGGTTCCAAATAGTACCTCCATATACCAGGATGGACTTAATCCAAATAGTATGCATTTGTAATTGTATATCATTTGATTAGAAAATTCTCTTTATTTCCCCCCTCTGTACTTAGGTAGCTAACTATTCGTTCAATATGTCTCTCAGTAGAAGCTGCACATTGAATAGTTATTCCTAAATCCTTGACTTCTTGCTGAAGTCTCATCTCAAAACTTCATTAATCAGAGCATCATGAAAATAAGCATAAAAATACTGTCCCATTAACGATTTTTAATGTTTTCTATTTTTCTGTTTGTTCTCAAATCTAATATTATTAAATGTCTACTCAGGTTTTAAAAGTCTAGTTTTTAGGTTTTTTCAAAGAACTCTGTGTTTTTTGGATCTACTCAAAAGATTATTTTTAAATAATCAGTAAAAGTTTAAACTCGATCATTAAAGAACTTAGTCTGCAATTACGCGAAAATGATTTTAAATAAAATTGCTCTCAAGCATTATCCTTGCAAAACTACGCTTGTAACTTTTAGCGGTATTGTTCTCAATGTATTTACTTCAATAATCCTTTGTCTATTATATAAATAATACCTAAGTAATCTAAATATACTTGGACCAATATTCAATGAATTAATCCCCTTCATAATAGCATCTAAATGTATTGAGTCAAAAACATGTCAGATATCAATAAAGGGTATTAATGCATCCAACTATTTCTCATCAAGCGTTGCTATATGTTTTCACGTAGAAAAAATGTTAGTAATTGTCGATTAGCCCTTCATAAAGCTATGTTAGATTGAATTATAGTCAACCGGCAACATATATTCCAAATGATCTAGTATCAATCGTTCTATTATCGAAAAAATGAAGGGATAATATAAATTAATTTGTAATAGTTCGCACGTTATGTCTTACTAATCTTATGAAATTTTTCCACGATCTTTCGATTAATGATTTTTATTTTTCCGTTCTTCAAAATTTTGCTTATAAAGACGATTTGCGCATTCTTAAACGTTATATGTAGTGGAGGTAATTTATCAATGGATATAACAAGGTGATATTTTTATTTTTGGATATAACTTTTAAGATTGATTTTTCTAATGAATCACTGTCATTAACAATTTCGGTATTCTGGTAGTCCGTAAGACCAGTTACTTCCCTAATTTTGATTTCGTTCAGAAGATTACCTATTAAGTTACTAAATAGTTCCTCTATTACAGGGGTAAATTAACACTCGGCTTTGGTCACCGGTTATAAGAGCTTTGATGTCTCTTTATATTTACGGTAATCAATTGTAATTTTGTATCCTATAAATATCCGTATGCCAATTTAAATGATGGTATACTTTTACCAATGTATATTTTCTAATATTGCTATTTATTTGATGGAACATATTTGGTTTGAATCTAAATAAAGATAGTCTATTCAATTATATTCTATATACCGCCGTTAAATCAAATTATCAATTTGTATAGCTATAAAACACTGATTGAGGTTTGTTCACTCAGTGTAGAAGAATATATTTCATAGTACACTTTCCATGTGAAAAAAAGTAACTTTAACAAATATAAGGAACGCTTTCTTCTCATTATCTCCTAAAGTATCTAATAATGAACATTTCTTTATATATAAGTTGGAAGGAAAAACAAGATAGAAATATGTAAGCATAGAGAGAGTGTGAAAAACTTATACCAATTAGTTGCGTACGCCACCTCCAGTTTAAACTCAATGCCCTAACATGCTTTTTCTGCTTACAGAAATCCGGCTGCAATTTGTTTATCCATAAGGCTTCGTATGTGGCTAGATCCCTTTTGTTACTGCATTTAGTATTTATTTGTAATGCTACGTCTGGAGAACATACGTGTGATGTTTCGACGATGTGTTGCGCAATAGCAGACTTGTATTCACCATTTGATTTAAAACAGGCGTTTAAGTTGCAATGTTCTCTCATTCGAGTAATTAACCGTCTGGTCGATCGGCCTACGTAAGTTGATCGACAACTTGCGCGTGTATATTGGTATATAATATTTGATATCGACATTAACGGCTTTTTCTCTTTGATTGCTGGTAAAGGCAAGTGTGTTACCCTAAATAACACTCGTAGTTTAGCTTCATTAAGTGTGCGTGTTAATGCCACTTCAACTTTCTTTTCTTCAATTCGGGAAGCTGCATCCTCCTTAAATTGGATGTTCAGGCACAATGTTTTCTTCTCTGGACCGTAATGCGTCTGTTTCTGTTTAATTCTCTTTTAATAATTGATTCAATTAATTGTCTAGTATAGATATTTGACATTAAATCGTTAATTGCTTTATTATATTCGTTTTCTTTTGAATCTTGACTACCCAACCTGTCAATTCTTGAAAAGCAGCCACGAACTATTGATAAATTATATTGAAACGGCATAAAACTACTGTAATTCAAATAATATGTAGACAAGGTTGGTTCATGGTAAATCGTTCTGTTTAATTTACCAATAGTTGCTTTCTTCAATATTACATCTAGGAAAGGCAGACGATCATCTTTCTCGTGCTCTGACGTGTAACCGATATTCTTATGTGCTTAGTTGAAACTTTAAAGCAGTGTTCGTAATTACAACCTGTTCTTAAGGACAAGGAAAATATCATCCACATACCGTATATATTGAGCACATTTACTTATTTCACCCTTTAACGATGTGTTCTCTAGACACCCTAGAAAAATCTCAGCCAACACTGGGGATAAGGGGCTCCGCATCGCCACACCAACAGTCTGTTTATAAATGCTTCCATTAAAACGAAACAGTACGTCTTTCGTGCATAATAAGATAAGCTTGCGTAGAGTGTAACCTGGCACCGGCGATTGTAATATGTCGTGTTCTACCACTTTGACTATAATGTCAATGGTTTCATCAATTGAAACATTTGTAAACAAAGGCTTAGCATCAAAAGATAACATAATCTTAATTTGTAATATGTTGTGTTCTACCACTTTGACTATAATGTCAATGGTTTCATCAATTGGAATATTTGTAAACAAAGACTTAGCATATAACATAATCTAAATTTTAACATTTATATCTTGAATTTTGTTTACAAAATCAAACGAATCGGCAATCGAATAATTACCAAGTAGTTTACGTAATGGTTTAAGTATATGACTAGCCATTTAACTAGTGCATGAAACGGAGAATTTATCATTGTTAAAATTGGTCTCATATGACAAACGTTTTATGTGTTTTGACATAGATGATCAAACTTGCCTGAGCTTCTGTGCAGTGGCCTCATCAATTAAACAGGCATCTGTCAAGATCTTAATTTCATTTATTACTTTGTGCTCCATTTTGTCTATTTCATCTGATTTATCGTCTAGACACGTGAATTTTGTATTGCCATTGAACACGTTTTCCATCTTTTGTAGGTAGTCAGATTTGCCCATTATGACAACGCTCTTGTCTTTATCAGCGCGTAATATTTTGATTTCTGCATTTCTGTTGATACCTTTAAGCGCATTTACATGTTGCTTTATCAATGCATGCTGTTCTGTGCATTAAAACGATTTTAAATATGAAGCTTGATGAACTAATGTAGCTTTGAACCAATTTTTATAATCAATACTGATAGGATCCCAGCCAGCTGTTTGTTCAAATAGCAGTTCGAATGCTGCCTCAAAATCAACATCGCATTTATTAGAAGGTGTATTCTATAATTTCGATTCATCGATAGTGCCTCCATTGTTAGCTGATCGATTGGTATTTCTGATAAGTTAAGCACACTTTTATTAAGATCGGTTGGTATTCAATCACACAAAACTCCAGGTTTTATATCATTTTCTAATTTGTTAAAAATTCTTTCTTTATCTTTCGTCAAAACCTCTGGCAAAAAACAGAAATCTCATTCTTGAAACAAAACTTAGTGCATCTAATATACAAGATACATACTTGTCACACTGCTTTATCTTACTTTAACTGCTCAATTTTGGAATAAACTAAACTTGTAAGGTTACTTCGTTCGACCCGTAGTTTCGTAAACTGCACACCAATATTTCCTCCTACAGAATTAAAGTAACAATTATATGTTAAATTGAAACACCGTGGCTGATTAGAACAAATATCATTAAAAAGAATATCTTTGCTTAATTCCAAGTACATTCTTTGTTTCAATAATTTCGTGCGTGATTTTCTCTGTTGACTTGTAGAAGCCATTTTGTACCTTGTATCCATTTTACAAATTTTATCCACATAACATATTTCTTTCAAAACGAGTTTCTGATTTGATTTGTGCATATTGGGATTGTTCAGGAACAGGTAATATATTTATTCTGTTTTTTGTGTCTAATTTCTAAGCATTTGCGGTACAATTTGGTGTACGAAGTATATAGATATGGAAGAGAAAACAATCTAATGAGACTCCTATAACCACACTAAGACTGATGAACACTTTACGTCAATGGGGTTTGCATTAGTTAATAGGAATAGCCTCCACAAAACATGACGACCGTGCCAGATCAAATTTTATCAGTCTTTCACATACAAATCCAAAAACATTCAGAATGGGTCGGAGAGCCTCAGACGTTATTTAAATTTTACCATATTATAGGCATCATGGACCAATTTATTGTTGCATGGATGGCCTTGCCAGAAAAATTATGAAAACCCATGGTCAGTGTTAGAGATAAAACTGTAGAAGAAGAACCGCGCAATGCCTTTGATTGGCTAATGGCCCAAAGTTAATGGTGATATCATTAAGGAATGTCAACGCAAATGTATGAACTGTTGCGTTTAGAGAAGATGGGGTGTCAACTTTCCTTAGTACTTTATGAACGCCTTGGTGCAAAAACTTCTGAATAAAGTATATCTTAAAATGTATTAAATTCTATTTTTACAGCTGAAATACCAGATTTGCTTAGAGCCACATTAGACGTTATTGAGACATTGAATTTTGATTGTCCAAGCATACTCTGAGGATTAGACGGCATGTAAAAACTCCAAGAACCATAAGTGTATATTGTAACAGCAGACTCAATTATGGTGCGGTAAATCAGGACAAATACAGAAGCTACTCTGATAGTACAGGAAGATATTTGCAACTTAAGAAGAGAAGTCTCGAATATAAAACCTCAAATTGAAGATGTGGCGAGAAATATTTCGTAATCTTAGTGTCAGAATAAAGAGTTTAGGCGTGGAATAACTCGTTCGCGTTAACGTTTTGATAGGCCACGCGGATACTGCCAAGCACATTGTGAATATTTTCGGAGTGCTAAGTGTCAAAGAGAAGGCTGCATATACACACGTTTAGATAA
The DNA here is from genome assembly GCA_029291075.1 of Eudiplozoon nipponicum. Classification (NCBI taxonomy): domain Eukaryota; kingdom Metazoa; phylum Platyhelminthes; class Monogenea; order Mazocraeidea; family Diplozoidae; genus Eudiplozoon; species Eudiplozoon nipponicum. Next base: position 46,954 of record JAQBSW010003559.1, read on the forward strand.
GCTCCGATAAAAAGGCTGTATCACACAGGTAGAAAGAATATCCTCACCGAGAAAAGAATAAAACCTACGCTAGTAGGAGCCCTATGACGGGTTTATTGCGAAATCTCCTTTAAGGGCTATAAAAGTCACACTTAAGGCGAGAATGAAGGGATGCCACCGAGTCAGACGGCAAGAGGGTTAGATTCTGCTTAAGCGGAGATCTTGAAAGCGTTGCCGGATATTCCAGAAATAAATCCACCATTCGCGTTGAATCGGCTGGTCTGGAACTTCTCACAGAAACGGGTGCAGATGTAAGCATAGTTCGGTCAGATGTGGTGGTAGCAAATTGCCTCACACTTGATTCTAATCTATGGGTCGCCAATGACATTCCCATAGGAGTTATAGGGGTATAAAAACGATAAATATCTTTGGAACAGAAATCTTCTTTTAAGTATAATAGTCTGTTAGTCTATACCAAGTATGATATCATTGGGTTTAGTTTCTTGACTCGCTTCAACCTGTCACTAGATCCCAAAATTAGGACCATCAGAGAAGTCGTGGGGGCGCTAATACAAACTGTGTCTGACACTTCAGCGGTTAGATCAGTTCGTTTACTCCGTCCAGTATTCACAAATGAATTTGCCGATATCATCAAGAAACACCTTGCAGTATTTAAACATTTTAGTGCCAAACAAAATGGATTGAAAACAAATGTAGAGCACCAAATAGATTTAGTTTGTCCGTTGTCTTATTCACCCAGGGTCTAACTGTTGGCTCAACACAAACAAAAGATCGCTATGGCCGAATTTCACCAGTTGTGCAAAAAGAAAATTTGTAGGAGGACAAATTCCAATTTGGCTTCCCCAATAGTGGTGGTTCCCAAATATAAACCGGGACAATGGAGGATTTGTTGCAATTGTCGTCTATTAAACACTATGAAAAAGGACGATTTTTTATCCTCTCACTAACCAGAGCACTTTGCTTTGAGATATAATAGGATATGAGATTTATTCAGTTTTATATGCCCAGAAAACATACTATCAGATACCGATGGAAAATAACTCTATACCATTCAACGCAGTCAGATTTCCAGAATATGGATCGCATGAATTTCTTCAAATATGAACTAGATTAAAAATTGTCAGTCAGATATTTCAGTGTTTGGCTGAAGAAAACCAACAGAATTGTTCAATTGAGAGGGTTTACGTAGATGAAATAACTATTTTAAGTCGATCGCGTTAGGAACATCATAAACATTTGGATACGGTTTGGACAAGGCTGGAACAATATTTATAAGTGATTAAATCCAATAAGAGAAAAACTGAATACTCTTTGTTTAAATATCTTTGACATAAACTTTACAAATACGGAATTAAACCTTTGTAAGACAAAATCCAAGCCATTACGGACGTAATAAAGCCCCAGGCCGTGTGTCTACTGCATAGGTTCTTGGGCATGATCAGCTACTTAGACGATTTATTCCAGGTCCTACACGGTTGAAAAGTCCTGGCCTATTATCTTTAGTAAGGAAGACCCAAAAAAATTCGTACGGCTAAGGAAATGCTAAGTGATATAACCAGTCTAGCACTTGAAGGTTGGGAGAAGCCATTTGAGCTAATCACAAATGCCTCAAGTGTGGAAAAAGGGGTAGTGTCACAGTAAAGAGAAGTTTATTGTAAAGCCAATTGGGTTTTAGAGCAAAAAGATGTAAGACCGACAAAAACGTATGAAACTTTCGGTAAAGCGTTTCTTGATTAAGAGCATATGCCAAGTGCGAAATCTGTAAGGCTTGAAGACATACTTAAACCGCGACACGGAATATTGGGATATCAACTGGATGTTTTAAACATATACACTAAGATATTGTTGAGATTCCTGAAGTTAACGGTCAAAAGTATTAGCTAACAGTGGTTGATCGTTTATGTCGTTAATTTGAAGTAACTGTTTTGAAGGTTTTGTCTGCACAAGAGGTCTTGTTCACGTTCAATGTAGTTGGGGTTTGCGTTATAGTGTACTGATTGGTGTCAATAGTGATCCCAGTAGTCAATTTATGTTAGAGCTTTTCATAAGGTACTTCAATATCATGGAAATAAATGGATTGCATATTTGCGTGTACAATCCACGTGCAAATATTATTGTAGAAAATAGGCATCGTGAATTGATAACTGCCTTGATGCGTATCAGTTCAGTTAATGGACATAACACAAGCCGCGGATAAGCATAATTGGTTAAACTGCGAGGCTAACTTCTCTCGCAGATTGAATTCCCAGATTACCCGATTAGTAAAGTTCAACTTCACTGCCTCACATATTGCTGGTAAATGGAATGTTGTAGCAGATGCACTTAGCAGATCGAATGAAATTGATGTCGAGTTGATGCGTCATGGCCCATTGAAGAAAGTAGATGATTTTTCTAATATTATATTCGAGCAAATTGAAGATGCGCAATGTTTTGACCTCTTGACGTTAATATTTGATAAGAGACCGGGCTACGGTCGCAAACTTCTGAGTGGAAAGGTTTTGTTACCAAAACATCCAGAGACAAAACAGAACCATATGTGCCGTTGGAGTTCAGAACCCAAATAATTCAGCAATAACAATTTGGGATATCAATCCGAAAAAACCACCACTCAACTAAATACTGACAGATATGCAGCTAGTAACAAATTATTTCAATTATGTTGGAATCGGGTACTGACAAAATAGTCATAATGTTGGCATTCTTTACAGACTCGGTGTATATTATATAGAGTGAGTTAGCGTTGAAGTTGCATTGTCTAAAACATTATATGGTAGTAGCTACACTAATGCAGGTTAACAAATACGTATAAGAGATTGTACCGTCCTATTCTCTCAGATTCCTTACTCACTTGTATAATGAATAAAGGGCTTAATACCGGATCCTACCGGCCACTGTGTATGGACTTACTGAGGTAACAGGCGTTCAGAATTGTTGTAATTCTTAATTTTGATGAACTATAACATACATTGAAATTCATGTTTGTGGTACGATATTCCGACTCCAAATTTATAATGTTATTTCCTGGAAATTCTTAGTACTATTATGTTGATACCTTGTACTGACGCAGTAGCAATAGTTTTGGTATCCTTTACAGACTCCGAATATATAGAGTGATTTTACGTTGAACTCGCAATGTTGAAGACCTTCTATGATGGTAGCTACGATACTGCAGATTCACATATTCGTATAGGAGATTGTACCGTCCTATTTTATCACATTCTTCAACCAAACATATAGTGGGTAATGGGCGTTATACTAGCTCCTACTAATGAGTCGCCAGTAAGCACGAAAGTAGTGTGCATGAAATTATACTTTCAGTTCATGCTATTTTAGTTTTATTCTTCTGGTCATAATTGAACTAATTTGTTACGTGGTGCGCATCACCTAATACATAATTGCATTTTTATTAATTATCCGCCAAAACCATTACGCACTGATAGATTTTATGACCGCATATTTATAAATATATGCAGGCGTATATAAGAGTCATGCCAAGTGCAAAACCTGTAAGGTTTGAAGATATACTCAAACCGAGTTGTGGCATATTGGTATACCAACCGGACGTTTCAAACCTATACGCATAAACATAAGTGAGTTTCTTGATGTTAACGGTCTAAAGTGTTTGCTAACAGTGGTTGATCGTCTAAGTCGTCAATTTGAAGTAACAATTTTGAAGGATATGACCTCGCAAGATGTCTTGTTTACTTTCCTATGTAATTAGGATTCGCGATATAGTGTGTTGATAGGTGTCACTAGTGATCGCAGTAGTCAATTTATGTCAGAGCTTTTCGTAAATTCTTTCAATACCACGGGAAGAATTGTACTGCATAGTCGCGTGTAAAGTCCACGTGGAAATGTGATGGTAGAAAAGTTGCATAGTTAATTGAAAGCTGCTTGGATAGGTACTAGTGGAACGAGCTGAGTACATGATCTTCCTATAGTATTGCTTGCCAAGTTCAACATATATAGGGCAAACTTAAGCACCTCTATAGCAAAATTTGTATATGAAGAACCAATAATGCTGCCTGTAGACCTTCTTCTAGACGCCTCAAGTAGTCTTGATTGGGCTTTTAGTTATATAGATTGCTTTGTTGATTCACTGAGAGATAAGGTTTGTCGTTGAGCTCCGACAAAATCTAGAGAAATAAAAACCAAGTGCAAATTGTCCACCTATTTAAGATCAGCATAACATTTTTTATGAAAATGAAAATAGAAATTCCTGCTCGCTTTCATTTTACAAAAAATCATATCAGGTCAGGAGGATGACAGACAAAATTTTCGTCATAGAAATTGTTGCATTCCCTTGTTTATCTGGATTGAGGACGAGATGGGAAGACTAAATTAATTAAGGGAATATCGTTCCATGGAAGAATCCGATGTGTGCAATTTAACTACACAGAAACAACAGACAAAATTCGCAAGATGCATTGCCCATGGCAGAGACATCTTGCTTAACCGGATTAGAAAACCACCGCATTCCGTCAATGTCAAAAATCCATCAGAACGAGAGTCAAATGAACCGTGACGAAAATCGACGTCAGGGGCACCAGTATGGACAATGCGCTCAGGAAGATTTCAACCTCAGTCAAAGGAAAAGGATAACGTCTATTACAATACGCCTTTTTTAGAAGAAGGTGTACGTAGAGGAAAATATTTCCTTAGATAAAAGTAAAATAATAATTATTAATAAAAATAAACCACCGTGTTTGGCAGGAACAATTATCATTTAAAAAGAAAATATTCGTTTAATTTCTAGAACAGACTTCGTTTAAATCATTTTGAGTATGTGTACTATTTAATTGTGCATAATTTCAGATCTTCTTTATTTCGTATCTGACGTGTGATTATTTTCCTCTGTTATTATGCAGTAGCCATTTTGTTTCTCGTACCAATTTTACAAATTTTGATTCATAAAATATATTTCTGTTCAAACGAGTTTTGTGCATATTGACATCGTTCAGGAACAGGAATTTTAATTATTCTGTTTCTTGTGTCTAACCTCTTACTAGGTTAAGCATTTGGTGTACAGAGTTGTGTAAGAATTACACATTACTTCGCTTATTATCTGATTAAATAATTATGTATATATCGATGTGATGAACATGGAGGCTAATTTTAGAATTGAGGACACTGATAGCATTGTAGAGGGATCGTAGGTATGAAATTATTAGTTATGGAAAAGAAAACTGTTCTATCAGAATCCTATTACCAACTAAGATTGATAAAAACTTGGCATCTAAGGAGTTCCCAATACCTAATTGGACTAGAACCTCTACACTAGTATGTAATAGAAAAGTCACCTAAACTAAAAGGTTTGCAATGATACAAGCTCTATTCTTCTAGCATATATTGTGCAACATAGAAGTTTCCTATATTTTACACCATTTGGTGAGCCTTGCCGATGAAATGCACACACACCAAAAGGCTGACTACAATATCAACGCTTACCTGTGTTTGTGAAACAGTATGTTAAACAGCGCATCAAAACTGCTATCATTGACAGTCAAAGAAACAGAATACGGTGGCAAACGTGAATAGTGAGCAATTAATAATTTGTGGTGAATTAAATGCACTGTGTTTATATAGTTGCAGGTGGCACGGACTGATTAATGGACGGGACAGTTTGATTTCTTTCTCATTGTCTCATTGTCAAACAAGGAAACTGCGTATTTAATTTGAATTAATTTACAAAATAGCGTAGATGTAATTGGATTTGTTATGTAACGCTCCGGCTGAAAATAAGTGCCGTGCGACGTTACTAAGCAGACAAATAAGGAATTGGAAATCAATTACTGAGAATGGTCCTTAATAGGGCCAGAAAGCGTTCACTGGAAAATATCGTCAATGTTTATGAATTTCTGCAGATTGAGGATATCTAGAACTTTTTCTAGACACTTGCTCTGTCCTGGTGTTTGTTGGCTGGTTATCTTTTGATAAGACGCACATGCATAAATTGAATTCTAGATGCAATATGTGTCAGTTGCTGTTCAGAGGTCTAGACTTGTCTTGATGAAGATCTCCGACAACACCGATGTGGTTGGCACACGAAGAAATCCGATTAACCGATGATCAATTATGTATGAATGAATGCACACCAACAATGTGATTTCGTAACTGAAGACTATGCGACTATATGATACGGTGTATTAAACGTAAATAGAAATGTCGGCGTAGTTAGTAAGTAGAGAAGGCAATGACAATCACACGTAGCGAGCAAAATAGAAAGTTATTTTGTTTGGTAATTTCATCGTGCTTATATAAATGCAAAGTTGCACGCAATCGATCAACGGTAATTTTTTGCGTTTTAAGTGGTCCAGCGTATTTAAATATGATTTTAATTTTGTCAATATGTCGGCGAATTAATCTGAGCAGTTAAATCAAGAAAACGAAAAGGTAAAAAGAAGGAATTTTTTCTTGGCAAAGGTTGATTAGTAATGTAGGGCAGAGTTCGAACCCAGTTAAGAAACTGGTTATTATTCTGCCCATAGTTAATCAAAAATGTTTGGTAATGCTGGGCTGGTGCATATTTGTTAATTACTTCAACATTGGTATAATGCCAAATAACCATTAGTAATTTTTACACAAATTGTTAACTGTAGTGGCCTATCATGCCACACGAAGCAAAATAGAGCAGTGTGAATGGTTTTGAGAGCCGCAGCATGAAAATTTCAAAGTGGATTGCCACTGAATTTTCCAGGTTTATGTTATAATCTGGGAAGGCTAGATAGATGTCAATGAGTGTTCGAATTCAACCTAAAGAGCTAGTGTGTGCTCGACTTTGTGTTCATGATATTCGTAATTAATTTGTACTGTGTTGTAGGGGTATTTTGACGAGGTTGCTATCTAGTTCGTGATTCTATACCCGTCCTACATATCCATGGTGGCTATTATTACTACCCTAGCACCTGATTAGTCTCTGATCCTTTTTGGATGGTTGATGTGAGAAAGCAGAAACATGGTGTTATACATATATTGTACCCAATGTAGCAAATAGAAATATAATTCACAGTTAGTCCACACTGACCATGTGTTGGTCGACAATAAAAACAGATTTTAATGCAAGAGTAGGTCTTAAACACCATTCACAGTTAAAATAAATTGTCCGTCTTCTAGACGACAAAAGTTAAAATGATTTATGTTTACAAAGAGAAATTTTTTATACACAGTCAGTTATTCGCTTATAAATGTCTGAATTGAACTGTATTTATACCATCGATTTAAATTATATGATGATATGGAAAAAGTCATCGTTAAAAGTTATCACTAAAAATGAAGGGGTAAGCCACATAAAGACTTCAATGACAAAAACTCGATTGAAAATACATGATGACATGAATGGAATCAAGGTTAAAAGTTATCACTAAAAAGAATATGTAAACCGTTTAAAGACTTCAATGACAAAAACTCACAAATGTTTAGTTCACTGCTTGCTATGGTTTTAATTCATGTCAATATATTAATCCATTATTCTATGTGGACAGTAAATCCTTCACATAAATTACGAATAATCCAACTAAGCGAAATAAATCCGCAGTGACAAAATAGTCCACCGCATGATCCTCGTGGATCGCGCGCGGTTCTCTTTTTAATAAAAACCCTATTAATTACAAATAGAATAGAATAGAATAGAATAGAATATCTTTATTTGGATTCAAACCACACATATTCCATCAAATAATAAAATTGGAAATTGTACAATATATAAAAAAATTATCACATCACAATAAATGTGCAATTAATATCATGTAGATAGGTATATCTCACTAGTTGTACAATACAATATATCAATATCAGAAAGTTCGACTGAAAAGAATAATATATACATTATCAAATTAGGAACAATTAATGTATAATTCGAGTGTAACATTATGCAAAAATTGAGAACCATGACTAGCAATTGATTGTATGTAATGTTAAATAATTAATTAGAAGAAATAGTGCATAACATTTCAATTATAACAATACAAAACTTGGAATTAAAAATCTCTAGAAAATCTGTTTTCGATAACAATTATCCTTGCCTTTTATTCAACCATGAGAAAGTATTATCATAATCAAAAGAATAACAAATATCAGCAGAATTGCAGACTTTTTCAAGTTCAGTAGATAAAGTTTTAAAAGACATCTTAGATGGAGGCATTTCTCTAAGCCCCTTCGGCAATTGGTTATAAATTTTGTAGATTTTCGAGAAAGAGAATAACTTGCTCGCTACATTCCCACCAAAGGAGGAGATATTGCCAAATGTCCAGATCTAGTTCCAACTTCATGACTCTTTCTTATCGGAGTCATATAGGCACCAGTCCACTGGTTCAAAAGGAAAACTTTTATACAATAACACATCCTCCGAAACCACAGAGATTGCAATGACACAAACTGTAATCTAGAGGCGTATATAGTGCAAGAAATAGGACTAATATGTTTCACAACCTTTCTTTGTACAGCTTCTATATTATTAGACAAACCCTTTTTTAATGGATTCCAAGTAGCGACAGCATATTCTAGTACCGGTCTAATCCATATTATATACATTTGAAGTTTTATATCATTTGATAAGATATTTCGATTTATTAGTGCCCATCTTTTCTTGGCACTGCCTACTATACTTTCAATATGTCTCTCAGCAGAAGCTGTACATTGAATAGTTATGCCTAAATCCTTAATTTCTAGCATAAGTTTAATCTCAAACACATCATTAATAACAGCATCATGAAAATAAACATAATTAAAATTTGTTCTGTTCCCTATTTTTAAAGCTTTCGTCTTTTTATTGTTTATTCTCAGTCCTAGTGTGATCAAATAATTACTCAAATCATACAAATCTAATGTCACATTGTTTTTGGAGAATTCGACATTCTTTGGATCAATTGGGAAGATTATTTTTAAATCATCAGCGAATTTGCAAACTCGACCGTTAAGGATCTTAGTTTCCAAATTTGCAAATACAATTTTAAATAAAATTGGCCCCAAGCTTGATCCCTGTGGAACTCCACTCGTTACTCGTTTCGATTTTGATATTAAATCGTTTACTTGAATACTCATTCGTCGATTATATAGATAGTATTTAAGTAATCTAGAAATATTCGGATCAATATTCAACAAACTAATCGCATTCAAAATAGCATCAAAAGATATAGAGTCAAAAGCTTTTGAGATATCTATAAATACAATTAATGCATCTAACTTATTCTCGTCTAATGTGATTACATGTTTCCACATGGAAAGCATATTGGTAGTTGTCGATCTACCTTTCGTAAAGCCATGTTGACATAGGTCAAAATCAGCCGGTAACATACGTTCTAAATGATCTAGTATCAATCGTTCTATTATCTTCAAAAACGAAGGGATAATAGAGATTAATCTATAATCACTAGCGCACGTTGGCTTACTTACTTTTGGTAACGGCTTAGCTACTATCGTTAGTATATCGATTGGTAATTTCCCATTCTTTAAAATTATATTTATAAAGTTGCAGAGTACATTCATAAATTTTAAAGGTAATTGAAGCAAATTATCAATCGAAATACCAAGGTGATCTTTTTGTTTTTTGATTTGATTTTTAACATCAATTTTATCAATTCATCACTGTCAATAACAAGTCCTGGTTCCTGGTCTCCCAAAGAATCAGATGGTTCTATAAAATCTCTCCCATTCTGTGGATTGCATATCAAATTGCCAAATACTTCCTCCAATTCACAGAGAAATCCATACTCAGTTTTATCCACAGGTAGAATAAGCTTTAACTTTTCCTTGTATTTACTGTAATCTGTGAGGAGTTTGAATCCTAATCTAGGATTACTCTTCATTTTGGCCAAAATAATTCGTTCTGATCTTTGACGGATTATTAGCAGTGATGAATTAATTTCCTTATCAATGGAATCTTATCTCATTTGTTTAATACTATTAATAAGACTACACTTTATTATATTATCTCGTTTAATTCTTAGTTTACACAGTTTCCTATTAATTCGTTTCGGTATAATGTCCGTAAACGTAGCTGCCTGAAATAAAATAGATAATAACGATGAAACAGAAGAAACAAATTCATCAGTATTCAAGAAATAAAAACTCTCATAATCAATCAGTATACTTAATTCTCTAAAAAAATTCCAGTTGATTCTGGAACAGTGCACGTGTGCATTTTCAAAACTTAGTTTCTGTGTTATGCCACTCAAGATGTTCCATTGTAAAATAATTTGTTTGTGATCCAATTCTTTGAAATAATTGACAACATCATAACTGTGCGATTTCACCATTTCAATTTCTAAGTATACATGATCTAAGCATTGCGAACCTCTAGTTGATTCATTTATAATCTGCTTGAGATCATGGTTAGAAAAAAATTGGTTATTTCACAGTCCTGTAACTTATTAAAGTCACCTACCACTACATTATAGCCATGGCAGTCAAAGATAGATTGAAAAGAATTGGTAAATGTTTGATCATCAAATAAAGTAGCATACGGCGGTCTATAAACCGCTGTTAAGATCAGATTCCCAAATTGTATAGATAAGAAATCAATGATAGCATTATCATCACTAGTATGTAGAATTTTCGCCTTAAATACAGATTTACTATAAATGAGTACTCCTCCACCTCTTTTATCCAGCGATCTGTCTTTTCTAAATAAAGAATAGTGAGGAATATCAAATTCATGGTTTTCTATGTCATTATTAAGCCAGGTTTCAGATAAAATTATAAAATCAAAATCATTACTTATTATAAAATTACAAAGCAAAAAGTTTTTGTTCCTAACACTTCGAAAGTTAGCATAAAATAAGGTAAATGTGGAACACGACTTATCTAAACAATAATCAACTTTTACTGTTCAGCTTTGCTGGCTTCTTTATTATGCGTTTCCCAGGTTTTGAGGCCATTCTTCCTCTCCCCCCGCTGTCCAAATAAAATTGCAGTTCAAGAAATATCGATTAAAATTGCTTGCAAAAAACAGAGATTGTTCCTAAAATTACAGTTAATAGAAATATTGTGTAAGAACAGAGTTAGAATATTTGACCTTAAAGAGCACTGTATCGAACATCGTTGGGTTGTAACACGGAGCCGCGTGTTAAAGTGTAACTGATGAAGTTGCGGTATACATGATAGTGGCCTATACCATGATATGAATCTGGTGACTACTTAGTGTTGCCACATAGGGTGTTAGCTCTAAGTAACTGGTCATACCAAAATAGGAAGTGTGAGCTCAGGTATGAGCCATTTGATGCAACAGTATGATGTATAAAAATATTTTAAAATCAAATGGTAAAACCAAAAGGTAACTCAAACATTGCTGCAGAAATGGCAAAATGCCGAAGAACTGTTAAAAAATGTTACACAATTGTTAACTAAGAACAGCTGATTATACCACGTGAGACAAGTGAGTGTGAGAAAATTAATGAACCCCACGGATCCATGGAGATAAAGTCACGTAAAATAGAGCGCAAGTGGTGCTCAAAATGTAAACATTTCATACGTAGAATTACAAAAAATAATGTGAAATTTTTTTATCAGATACATTTAATGCAAATAATTTTTGCTAGTTTGAGATTGTAGGCATGTAGAGCCTTAAACGCATGTAGAAGGTTGTAAGTCGCCAGGATCAGGTGGTTCGATAAAAGGCTTCAACCTGTCAATTTTTACTGATATATGTGTCGCGCGTTGCACGATACTTAAGTATTTTGGCTATCTGAATCAAATTGGGTAAGGTCCGCATTACTTTGGTTGCAATGATACAACAGTAGCATCGTTAAAAACGAGTACTCTCTTGCAGCGGTGGAGCTGCCAGTTAAAAGAGATTGGCTGAGGAGTATTTCTCAGCTGCTGGGCAGACATGTTACAGAAATGAAGTCGAAAGCGAAAAGATTTGACTTGTTGGTCATCATCTGCGGGTAGCAAACATGGGAGCTAACTAGGAAGGCTTAGGTCCATGTCATACAAGAGTTGTGACACAGACGTTCTAATAAATTCGCGTATACTGGAACGCATAGCAAGTAAAACTAAAGGTAATGCATCGACGCAGTTGCCATTAATGGACGGAGATACTAAAGCTGCTTTGAATTCCTTATGCATTCTTTCTACCATATCGTTATCTTGGGAGTGGTAGGCAATCGTCTGGCGTAAATTGCATCCCATGACAATCAAGGTAGTTTTGAATCGAGCAGATGAGATGCAATTATCTCTATCAGTAATGATCTCGTAGGGAACACTATAATCTGCTATCCATGCAGAGATTAAACAATTAGTGACTTCGTCTGCAGATATGGTGACAAGAGTTAAAGCCGCAGGCCATCGGGTAAATCTATCAATCATAGTGGAACAGTAGCTAAAACCTTGCACTCGTGTAATATAAACTATATCGATGTGGACTATGGCTAGGCGTGAAGTAGTTGATAAAATTTCAAACTTATAGTGTGTGTGCCGGGTGATCTTGTTTTTGTGGCAAATAGCACACTCGGAGACACATCGCTTACCGTTCTGTCTGAGTCTATGACCCCAGAAACGATCAGTAAGACGTTTGAAATTTTCTTTACATCCAGGGTGAGAAATTGAGTGTATGGAGCCGAAAAAGTTTCTCTGAAGTCTGGCTGGTAGTACTTGCTTGATTGGCTGCGTACCCGTAAAGTAATCAATAGATAAACTTTCCAAAATTCGTCAAAAGAATTAAATGGGTGACGAGCTACTGATCGTTGAATATGAGTGTCACCGCGCTGCTCTGTTCGCAGGAGGGATGACGTTAATGCGGGGATTTTGAGAGTCATGGAGTTGACTGAGAATGGTGAAGGCGAAGTTGGTTGTAGCGAGACGTCTGGTTTGAAAAGCGCGTCCCACAAAAATATTTTGTTCGCCCTTAACAAGAAAGATGTCGAATTGACATTCAGTTTTAATGTGAGTGTCACCGCGCTGTTCTGTTCGCAAAAGGGATGGCGTTATTGCAGGTTCATTGAGAGTTACGTAGTTGCTGAGAATGGCGAGGGCAAAAGTGGTTGTAGCGAGAAATCTGGTCTGGAAAGTGCGTCTACAATAATGTTTTGTTCGCCCTTTATATATAAGATGTCAAATTGACATTTACTCGGACGTGACAGCTATCTTTCTACTCTGGAAGGGTACTTTGCATCAGTTGAATTCGCATTTAAAAACATGCTAAATAATGGTGCATGATCTGTTAAAGCAGCAAATCTACTGCTACCAATGATGCCTATGAAGCGGCGCACTGCGACATGGATGGCGAGGAGTTCTCGGCTTTAATTCTTGTATCTGGTTTTACCGATTGCAGTGTACGCGAGTAAAAATTGATAGCCTTCCGAACACCGTTGACCTCTTGTTCTAAAGAGCCCCATAGTAAATTCAGAAGCATCTTATTTGAATAGAATTGGTCTTTGGAAGACTAGATGTATTAGCATTGTTCCATTTGCCAACGGGTTAATGGCAAGACGAAGTAATTCCTCGTCTTCATACGACCAAGAAATGGTGGAGTTTTTGCTAAGCCCTTTTCGTTTTGGCATGTGTCAATATAACGGATAAAGTTGTTTTGATCGGCCGGGAAGGAACTTGCAAAAGTAGTTAAGATCTCGCAAAATTTTCTGTAGTTCCTTTAAAATTTTGGTAACTTAATATTCTTGAGTGAATTTGCCTTCTCGGGCAAAGGTTGTATAACTTGAGGAGTAATAAGATGCCCTAGAAAATCCACGGATGTAAATGCAGTCTGCGTCTTGTCACAATCGGTCTTGAGTCCGTGATTTGATAAGTGTGAGAGGACATTTCGCAAATTCTAGGCATAATTGTCTAGGTCTTGACTAAAAACTATTATGCCATCAAGATATGAGATAGAGTAAGCGGCGTCATCGTTGAGAAAGTCGTTCATAATCCTCTGAATTATCAGAGTGGAATATTTGAGACCAAAATACATTTAAAAGTATTCAAAAAGGCCAAAAGGAATTATGACCGTAGTGTATTCAATATCTTCTTGTGCTATCGTGATATGGTGGTATGCTTGTGTGAGGTCAATTACTGAAAAGTAATTGTTACCGCTGATTTTTTTTAAGCACGAAGTTTATATTTGGAATGAGATATGAGTTGGTTTTGATCACAGAATTGGGCTTGCAACTGCCTCCACAGGTTCTGTATGATCCGTTTGATTTGGAGACCAAGTGCAATGATGGCGTTCATGAACTTTCGATGGTATGATGATTCTATCTACTAATAATCTTGAAAACATTATTGTGCAGCTTTTATTTTAGCAGGACTTAGCGATGAATTTTTAAGTGCGATAGGTTGTCCTGGTGTGACAGTATGGCATATCGTGTTGGAGACACGTAACTTTGCCTTGCTGAGATTGAACAGAGTCTTGTGATTTCAAAGAGCTGTTGATATTTCTATCTAATGATGCACTGGGAATGCAAGTGTTCAAAAATTTTGCTCCAGTCCGGTGGTCGGATCAACAATAAGCCGATAAAATAGTGAGAAATTTTACGTCATAAAACTATATTGAGATTGCGATGCCGACAACCATATGAAAGAACGGGCTCCGCCGTAGCTGTTGCGAGTGAAATACTTGAAGACGTCTCGGCCATTGAATCAACTGTGAGAGCAGAAACTGTTTGCACTGTGTCTACGATGAATTATTCTCCAGTTTTGAAATCTAAATGATGCAGATTTTTATTGGGTTGCTTGACGTGGTCATATAGGCAAATAGGCTGGCTATTTTGAATGACATTATTGGTTTTGCTGTCAATGTGGCATATTCTGTGTAGACGAAATGATTAAACATAAACTACAGCAATAGGCATTTGAAAGCTTGCGCGGGAAGAATAGAAACGGTTGTCATGTTGGTTGTGGTCATCTAAGGAAAGGAACTGGCATCTTTTTAGTAAATTCCCAGAAATATGTAGGCAATTTTGACAATTATAAAAATACTTTTGGTGATTATAGAACCAATTATTTAGAGAATATCAATTGGAGGATTGAGGAGGTCTCGATTGTCGCATATACTGATATATTCGGCGTTGATCCGCGGTTTTATTAGCATTTGTCGTGTCCATGACGATTCTTTCAAGGATTTTACTAAAATCTGAAATAGATCACTCCAAAGTGGATGGCCTAACGTCATGAAATGTGAGACCGGCGGATGGACACTGAGCTAACTTAGAAATCAGGATATTCGTGTTTGACAGTGACTTGCAGGGTCTTAAATATATTGAAAAAAATTTTCAAATCTACGTGCCTTGTAAATATTAAAAACAACTAAATAAGCCCTTACCAAAATGTGCTTCCATTATTTTAACACAAATTGAACGCATAATGTTGTACAAAAGCCTGTAGATGAGAAAAGTCTTATCCGATTTAACCACAGAAGAATTTTACTCAGAAATATTCACAAACAGGATTGGAAGAACAGGATGATCCGGTGATCAGATGTGCTATCGTCGGTTTTTAATGTAAAATTCCCGTCCAAAAACAAGTTTATTCAGGTTAAATTCTTGAGCAAATATCTGCATTATCAATACCGCTATCCAATCCTGGCGCGATAGCCAATTTGTAAACGCTCCGGCTGGAAGTATGTGCCGTGCGACGTTACTAAGAAGACAAAGAAGTAATCGGGAAGCAAGTACTGTGGGTGGTAATTGACAGGGTCAGAAAAGCGTTCGACAGCAAATGCTGTCAAAGTTTATGAAAATTACAGTTTCATGGTGTTTAGAATTCGTTCTAGACACTTGCTCCGTGTCCATGTTCGTTGGCTGGTGATCCTTTGAATAGATGAACCTGAATAGGTTAAATTGTTGAAGCAGGATGTGTTAATTACTGTTTGAAGGCCTAGAATTGTCTTTTTGAAGATCTGAGACAACAAATATGTGGGTGGCACACGTAGATAACCGATTAATAGATGATCCATTACATATGACTATTTGTGCAGCGACAATAAGATTATTGTGACTAAAGACTATGCGACAAGATTACGCAGCGTAGTAAAGTAAAGTCAAGAAGTCGGCGTGGGTAGAAAGTCAAGAGAAAGAAGCGACAGAAATCATACGTAGCGATCAGAGCAGAAATTATGTTGCGTGATAATTGCATTGTTCATATATAGATTCGCAGTCGCAAAAAATAGGTCAGTGGCAACTTTACGCATTTTAATTTGTTCAAAGAATTAAAATTTGAATTTGATTTTGACAATATAAAGGCGAATTAACCTGAGCCGTTACAGTACCTTATCCTTTCAATTTCTGGGCTATATGGCTTTTGTTGCCAAATAATTTTTTTTATTATTGTAACGGCTCAGATTAATTCGGCGACATATTTCCAAAATCAAATTCCAATTTCAATATTCTGTATCAATTAAAACGCGCAAAATTGCCGTTGACCAATAACGTGTGACTGCGTATCCATATCAGTACGATGCAATTGACACGCAACACACTACTGCTCTGCTCGCTACGTGTGATTGCTTTCGCTATCTCAACTTGATTGTCAACCTAGGCCGACTTCTACAACTCTACTTTTTCCGGTGCATCCACACAAAAGGAACACCAGCCAACAAACGGAATAACAGAACAAGTGTCCAGAAGTACCTCTAGACTCTATCAAAAATGTAACATTCATAATTTTTCACGGCATTTACTGGTGAATGCCTCTTGTCCTGTTAAGTGCCACCCACAGCAAATGTTCTCACAAAACCCGTCTTGACTTTTTTTGCAACCTTGCACGGCACTAACTTCTAGCCGGGGCGTTCACATTATTACTGTAACGGCTCAACAACAATTCGCCGGTATATTGCCTAAATGAAATTCAAATTTCATTTACGCGGGACCAATTAAAAAAAGCGAAATTTGCCGTTAACCAATGGCGTGTGGGCTTTCGTTTTAAAATCTATATAAACATGGTGCATTTAGCATGCTTGTCATTAGCACGTTTGATTTCTGCTGTGCATTACGTGTGCTGCTGTCTCGCTTCACATTGACTGTTTACACACGCTGACTTCTGAAATTAGCATGATTTAAGCGGTAACACCTAGTCATCTGGGATTTTTGTCACGCCAAAGGATCGGTCATCTATTTATTACAACTCTACGTGTGCCAGTGACCACAGTGTTGTTGCAGATCTTCAAAAAGATAATTCAAATAGCCACTTGCCATATGATTTCAACGCCACACCGAAGGAACACCAGCCAGTCAACCAGAGCAGGTTTCAAGTGTCTAGAAGTACTTCTAGACACTGCTACACCACCTAACTTTCTTAGCATTTAAAAGAAACATGTTGCGCGACAGGAAATAAACAATTTACCTGATTTTCGGATTGCGTACCGAAATATTTGAATCCACTGTCATCATGATTTTTGCAGATATTTCGGGCTCCAATTACGGAGCCCTTTTTCAATGCCAAACACATCACACACTTAGTTGACAATCAATATGTCAAGTGGAAATATTAATTTAAACCGCCTCATTTATACTTGATTTTAGATCTCTTAAGCATAACGTTTTTTTATAAAAATGTTAGGAAAGTGTATGTTAAATTGGTTTGTGTATGTGTCTACATGTATACACTCTTCGCAATGAGATTACAGTGATATAATGACAATTTATGACAACTCACTAGATAAGCGTACGTCATGCCTGTGTGTATGTGTTCTCGTTTGTTTTGAATTGAGGAGTAATCAGTTAATGCAAGTGTACACTCATCCCAGTGAAATTACAGCGATTTGGCAACATCTGACTATTCACTGGATAAGCGTGTTTGTGTGTATGTGCGTGAGCGTTTACTTAAAACTGAGAGCTAATCTGTTACATGTAATTACAGGCACGTGTAACGGTCATACAAGTAAAACTAAAATGATAACTGTCATTTCCTAACTGCACACGTCAGACCTATTTTACACTTACTTTTCTAAATGAAGTAATTACGAGTGGCATTTCGGTGAGGAGGGGCATGACACTATTAATAGAGTAAATAATTAATAGGTAGCAAAATTAAATTAGAAACGGATAAAGTGTTTCAATAGGGTAGAAAGTTAAATTAAACGGTACGTAAAAGAAATTAAAAATTGCCTGATAAAGAAGATACTAGTAATAGTGCAAAGAAAATAAAATAAAAATAAACCTTGCCATCATGTATAGATAAATGTATGTTAAAGGCGCTACACTAACAGCAGAACGTAAGATAACAGATAGAATAAGATAACAAGTAATCAAGGATGAAATAATAAGATAATCAAAATAAATTAGGCGATATTGAATTAATCAATCTCCACCTCTGTAAGTTAATATCAGTCCAGTGTTCTTATTCTTTTACTTGAGCGAGTTTCTGATTCTGATTCTGATTCGTGCAATCTTCGTTTTCTACCATTATTTAGTGCTGTATTCCAAATAGGACCTAGTGATTTTTCTACGGCTGTTTCATTCATTATGTCATTTCTCGATTTAATTTCGATGGATTCTCTAATCAGTTTAGTCGATCTGCTACGGCTACAAATTGATATACGTCTGCACCCATCCCAATTAATTGTGTGTCCTGTCTCTACTGTATGGCGTGCAAGATCTGATCTATTAACATGGGCATACTTGCATGCGGTTTTATGTTCCCCTCTTCTAATCTTAATTGAGCGCATGGTTTACCCACATACATCAAGTTACAGTCGTTACATGGAATTTCATATACTCCTGATGTGTCTAGCGGTTCTATTTTTTCCTTTTGGTTGGGAAGTATAATACCTAGTGTAAGGGTCTGTTTTAAAATAGTACGTATATTGTATTTTGATGCTACCATTTTTATTTTCCTACTTAGTTTAGAGTCAGGTATAACCATTACCCTCCGGTCATCTTTTAATTTATTTGACTTCACGTACTTCCAGTCATGATTAAATTTACTTATAACGCTCATTATAGTTGCTTCAATTAACTTTAGAGGATACCCATTAGCACTGAATATTTCTCGCAGTCTCCCTAATTCAATTTCTCTATGTTTTTTATCTGTTAATCTTAAGCTTCTTATTATCATCGATTTTAAGATACCGATTTTCAGGTTGGTATCATGTACGGACTCGGAAACCATAGTGTTAGTATCAGGTACTCATCGATTTAAAAAAGGTATCAGTTACTAACACAATAGCCATAGTGTTAGTATCCTTTACAGACTCGGTATATATATTATATAGTGTGAGTTAGCATTGAAGTCGTATTGTCGTTGACTTTAGATTATGTTAGCTTCACTATTACAGGTTTACACATTCGTCTAGGAGATTGTACCGTCCTATTATTCCACATTCTTCTACCAAATATATAGTGGTATAAAGGGCGTAATACCGGCTCCTACTGATGAGTCGCCAGTAAGCACGAAACGAATGTGAATGAGATTATACTTTCCGTTCATGCTGCCTTTGGTTTATCCTTCTGGTCACAACTGAACTAATTTGTTACTAGGTTCGCAAAACCTAATACATACTTGCATATATATTAGTTCTTCGCAACAAACAGTATTTAAAAGAATAAGAACACTGGACTGATATTAACTTACAAAGGTGGAGATTGATTAATTCAATATCGCCTAATTTATTTTGATTATCTTATTATTTTATCCTTGATTACTTGTTATCTTATTTTATCTGTTATCTTACGTTCTGTTGTTAGTGTAGCGCCTTTAACATACATTTATCTATACATGATGGCAAGGTTTATTTTTATTTTATTTTCTTTGCACTATTACTAGTATCTTCTTTATCAGGCAATTTTAATTTCTTTTACGTACCGTTTAATTTAACTTTCTACCCTATTGAAACACTTTATCCGTTTCTAATTTAATTTTGCTACCTATTAATTATTTACTCTATTAATAGTGTCATGCCCCCTCCTCACCGAAATGCCACTCGTAATTACTTCATTTAGAAAAGTAAGTGTAAAATAGGTCTGACGTGTGCAGTTAGGAAATGACAGTTATCATTTTAGTTTTACTTGTATGACCGTTACACGTGCCTGTAATTACATGTAACAGATTAGCTCTCAGTTTTAAGTAAACGCTCACGCACATACACACAAACACGCTTATCCAGTGAATAGTCAGATGTTGCCAAATCGCTGTAATTTCACTGGGATGAGTGTACACTTGCATTAACTGATTACTCCTCAATTCAAAACAAACGAGAACACATACACACAGGCATGACGTACGCTTATCTAGTGAGTTGTCATAAATTGTCATTATATCACTGTAATCTCATTGCGAAGAGTGTATACATGTAGTCACATACACAAACCAATTTAACATACACTTTCCTAACATTTTTATAAAAAAACGTTATGCTTAAGAGATC
Source organism: Eudiplozoon nipponicum (assembly GCA_029291075.1). Lineage (NCBI taxonomy): Eukaryota > Metazoa > Platyhelminthes > Monogenea > Mazocraeidea > Diplozoidae > Eudiplozoon > Eudiplozoon nipponicum. The sequence continues at coordinate 67,244 of JAQBSW010003559.1, forward strand.
TAAAAACAAGTATAAATGAGGCGGTTTAAATTAATATTTCCACTTGACATATTGATTGTCAACTAAGTGTGTGATGTGTTTGGCATTGAAAAAGGCCTCCGTAATTGGAGCCCGAAATATATGCAAAAATCATGATGACAGTGGATTCAAATATTTCGGTACGCAATCCGAAAATCAGGTAAATTTAGTACTAATTGTTTGGAAGCCTTCGAAGTTACGGGACCAATCAGTATCCAGCTATCATGGAGACTTACACGGCGTGCACTTGAAAACGAGGAACATTCTGAATATTACAGAATTACTAGTGTAAGTCTTAAGAAAAGAATTTCGTGCATATGTTAAATTCATTCTGGAGCTAGAATTTTACAGAATGACAAATCTATAAATCGTTAAATTATTTAATCATTTTATTCGTTCAGCCGTTCATATCAATTGTATGCAACTGTAAAATCTTTCGGCCAGAAGCCCAGCGGGCCCTAGTTTGTCAAGCCGTCATAGATAGCATTAACCTTGACGATCAAAAATTACCTCTTTTAATCGTGGCACGAAAAACAGATTTTATAATAAGGTAATAATAAAGTATTCGCCAATTTACGTTTATATATATATATATATATATATATATATATATATATATATATTAAGCCCTCTTATAGCACTTGCACATTGATGAAAATGAAATTTCATCATTCTCAGGCAGTTTGTACTCTTACGTAAATTGAGCTATATTTTTAGCGTAATAGCCTAAATTATTTGTTCAGTTTAGGGTCATTAATGAATTGTTTTATAGAACAATTCCTTTTCAATTGGTCAAAAACTAGACACACATACAGGTACTTGATTTAAGTCGTATGTTCGCTGTCGGATTTATCGTCACTCTTGTTTGTGCATTCAAAATTATTATTCTTGACTTTAAATTATTTGATGGAAAGTTCTTTCATATTTGTTAATTCTATTTATCAGAACTTGCATAACATTATTTAACCAAGAACTGTCAAATGTCCATCTCTTGAGTTAAATTTTCAAGGACACAATTCCTAATGTAATATGTCCATTTTTACGATTGTTTCGACCGTTTTACTGTGCTATACCATTTTTACCATATTCTGAAGAAAATGTACCCTGTTTCAAACCCTTTCAGGGGAAAATTCGAGACAGTACTTGACAAGATCCCAGTAAGCAAGATGCCGGTCTACTGGCTGAATTGCTCTTACTACCTGATGCAATATTTAGTTTGCTTTAGTAATATATATATATATATATATATATATATATATATATATATATATATATATATATATATAATCCAAAAATAGGATTTATTTCATATTTCATATTTATTTTATAATGTTATGTTAGTTATGTAAAACCAAATATATCGAGTATAGATACATTCAAAAACACTATTCGGAATGGTATGATTTTGGTCCGAGCATGACACACCCAAATAACTAATTGAATCTATATGTCAAAAGCGATAATAAATGATTATCCTGAATCAGTCTTATCGTATAGATTTCGTTGGTGTTAGACTGAAAATTGATTCCAATGCGAGGCTTGCGCCGTGATATGTTTAATCAATGAAATGTATGTAACCGAGTTTAAAGATCGCAGTGTACTGGAGAAGTACCATAGACGAAACTGAATCTGTAAATGAATTTCATTTGATATAATATTCCATTTTTAGTGTGTCTCGACAACGTACACATATATAATTCACATTTGCTTGAATATTTTGCTGGCTTTTGGTATGGTGATTTGTGGAGTGCGGAATTTGTTCGATGATGAATACCAAATATCTTCCGTTGAAATGAGAAATTTAGAAAAATTTCATTATAGTCAATTTTTATATGTTACGTATATCAGGTAATTGATTGGCCAGGCCAAATCAATCAATGAAGTCGTTGTTGAATGGACTCAAACTTGAATTTTTTCTGGATTGAAAGACAAATTATCTAGTGGTTCTTGGTAATGTCATTAATGGTAAATTACATTGTGAAATTGAGGATCAACTCCATTGTCAGCTCTTAACACAGAGTAAAATTTAACATTCTTTCATAATTTCCGCCATTTCTATTTAGAAAAACTAAAGTGTAAACGTTAGACAATTCAAAATATCTTGCTTAAAACGTTTGCAAAGACAAGATCAAAGGGGAGTTATCAGTCTGCCAGAACGTGTGTAGTGCGATATATACAGTCAGAATTATGCATTAAATTGAAATTAAAATGAATTTCTGTCTAATTTTATCTTTCTAAAATGATCAAACGGTACAGATTAGTTACAATCTGTAAACGTTTTGTTGCATAAAATAACACCGCTTAAGATTGACAGCTAGTACCAAGAGCGCAAGAGTTTCCTTTTATATCATGAAGTAAAGACAAAATGAGTATAGCTTTCTTAGTAAAATGAAAAGCAAACTACTGGAACAATGAAAGCTGCATTAGTCAAAACGCAGATCAGGTAAGCATGAAGCTTACTGGAAATATAAGGCGAACTAAGTCTGCAGTACAAAACACAGAGAGATAAAATGATTATTATAATCAAGGTTGCGGTCTTGATATAAACATCTGACCCATTAATTACTTACATATGTCAGTATAAACTAAGAATTGTATAGTGTAGAAAAGGCAATTCATCCAGTAGACCGGTTTCGTCCTTAATGGGAACTCATCATGTACTGGCCAGAATTTGCCGTGGAGTTCCCAATAAGGATGAAACCTGTCTACTGGATGAATTGCCTTTTCTACACTATACAATTCTTAGTTTATACTGACATATGTAAGTAATTAAAGGGTCAGGTGTTTATATCAAGACCGCAACCTTGATTATAATAATTGTTATCACCACCCGCGCAACCAATGTTCGTTTAATTATATAAATGTCCATTTCAATACCACTTCCCGATGTAGTGTGGTGTCTGTTCAGCAATGACAGATTGGGGACGGTTATTTGGAACTTTGGGTCTAAGTGGATGCCATATGAGCTCCACCTAAAGGAACAATAGAGTAACAAATTGACATTTGTTAGTATACAACTGAAAATCGTGTGCAGTGTAGTGTGTGACAGAGTGGCTCAGTGGTTAGAACACCAAATTCCGAAGCAGACGTGCCCAGGTTCGAGTCCTGTCCGCGGAAAATTCTGGCCAGTATGTGATGAGTTCCCAATAAGTACGAAACCGGTCTACTAGATGAATTGCCTTTTCTACACTATACAATTCTTAGTTTATACTGACATATGTAAGTAATTAATGGGTCAAGTGTTTATATCAAGACCGCAACCTTGATCATAATAATTTTTATCACCTTATATATATTATATTATATATATATATATATATATTATTCTTATAATTAGGAAAACACAAATAACAAAGTGTTATTTGTGTTTTCCTAATTATAAGAATACTGTTAAATTAAAAAGGAATGGACATCATATATATATATATATATATATAATAATTTTTTATCGTTTAATTATATAAAATGATTTCATTGTGTAAAATAGACTAATAATTTCACCTAATAAAAATGGATAAGGACGGAATGTGATGATGTACTATACTTGACATTAAATAACCAGTTCACGTTGAGACACAAACTATTAAATTATATAAAATAGTGGAATTGACGTTTTTCTTGTAATTTTATACAAATCCATTGACTACTACCCTGCGCTCTATTGTTTCGAGCCTCAAATGCGTTCCTGACCACAGATGATGAGGTTGTACGACTTTTGAAATAAATTAATAGTGTTGTTTACTCAATGTTGTGTAAATTGGTTTAAATAAGTGTTATCTCCAGGTGTGTAATTAACGACTGTTTAATTGTATAAATAAAAAATATAGAAAAATTTCCCAAGATGTTCTGTTCGTGAACGCAGAGAAATAGTGCGGCCAATATTCCCACCAAATAAAATGTATGCGAGATCATTAGGCGGGAATTGATGTAAACAATTGTTATGACAACCCTTGCAATAATTGACTGTTTAATTGAATTACCTACATACATGTGGCAATAGCTGCAAAAAGTTGATGTTCATGACTACATAGAAACTGTGCAGCCGAAATTTCCAGTCAAATACAATGTATGCCAGACAGTTAGAGATGATCAGTTTTGACCAGAAGGATAAACCAAAGGCAGCATGAACGTAAAGTATATTCTCATGCACATTCGTTTCGTGCTTACTGGCGACTCATCAGTAGGAGCCGGTATTACGCCCTTTAACCACTATATATTTTGGTGAAGAATGTGGGATAATAGGACGGCACAATCTCCTAGACGAATGTGTAAACCTGCAATAGTGAAGCTAACATCATATAGTCTACGACAATGCGACTTCAACGCTAACCCACACTATATAATATATATATATATATACCAAGTCTGTAAATGATACTAACAATATGGCTATTGTGTTAGTAACAGATACCAACGTTATTGTACTGAAAAGGTGCATGGTACTAACATTATGGTTTCCGAGTCGGTACATGGTACCAACATGAAGGATATCAATTTACGCTATAGTTCACCGAAATTGAGAATTATAACAATTTCTGAACACCTGTTACTTGTTACTAGGTTCGTAACACCTAATACATACTTGCATATATATTAGTTCTCCGCAACAAACAGTATTTAACAGTTATATATGATAGCCACAGATCTAATATTTATTCCATATATATGCTGTTTGATCCTCGCTAGTCAGTATGCCGTCGTACTCTGATAATGATCATGGAAGATCGAAACGCATCAGTACGTGTGACCAACGGTAGTTTGGCTATTTCATTCGATGACTGGTTAAATAAAATATTAATGGTGTTTACTTCAAGCACGCAAACTTGATAAAAGCTATTGTAAACACCACCCGCGCAATCAATGATTGCTCAAACTGACGGTATTTTTTCAATATTGATCGACTGGTTAAATACAATAGGATTGGTGTTTATTTCAAGCTCGCAAACTTGAATTAAAGAAAATGAAATTGTATATATTTGTATTTAAGCTCACGAAGTTCTCTTCATTATCTGTTATCTCCGCTTAAGAAATCAATGTTTTAATGGAGGTTCAAATTAAGGATAAAACTATTATCAAAATGACGTTTTTGGCCTTTAAACTATTAGCCCTACATATATCGGCTGTATTCAGTCAGTTGGCTGGTCAGCAAATTACCTGTCGCAAATTACATATGTATATCTTCTCAGTGTTAACCGCAAAGTAAGCAGGTTTAAGAATGTGCAGTACACTTGGTGATATTTATTCGCTTTTATATTATAAAAGGGAATAGCAGACTAATTTTGTTTAATTTGACAAATCTATATAGGTGTGTTTGATACAGATATAAATTAAAATTAAAAAAATAAGCTTGTAAAAGTTTAATTTAAGAAACAAAACAAAATAGGCACGACTTTAAATATTTTGTGCAAAATACCTGTTGCGCAAATGCAAGTGAAGATATCTCAACAGGTTGTTTCAATGATTTGATAGTTCTAATAAAATTTTCTTTCAAACTATTTGAAGAAGTGCTGAGTTTTGTTGTATCCGCTTTACGTCGCTCCAGAATTTGTTCTGAAATGACGCCTAATGGTTGACTGACTGTAGACTCATTAATACCAGTCATAATCTGCTGCTCTATATCATTGTTCCTGGTCTGAAAACCATTATTTGTTAATTTGATGTTGGGATCAATGCTAACAGAAAACCAGCGACGCTCGTTCGATTGTATCCGCTCTAATTTAATCCGTTCATAATCGTTATCAGCCTCCTTACCTTCATCAGAATTCTCATGCTCTGGAACACTAAATTGATAGCGAACACCTAATACACTTGAGCCTTTTATTTGAAGAACCGAATCATAGTCCTACAAGATAAAAAACGAGTTGGCAATTACTGATTTTTAATTTTAAAGGCAAAACTTCAAAATTCAAGAGGTACCGCATTAGAAATAAGTAGCAAGAATTGTGGGTAATTATCGTGGCTTTTTTAAACAGATATATTTTTAACAACAACAAAAAGCCTAGTTTTTTAATGAAAAATAATGGATCTTTGTTGGATGTTATGCCGCCGTGTTATAATCATGGTTTACCATTCGGCGCTATGTGGCAGGATGGCGTCAGTTGTTGAAAAGTCGTTGAATATGTGTGTAGTTAAAAAATTGTTTAAACCCAGTTTTCGTGCGTGAGTTAAACATAAATGCTATGCTTTCGATCGCTTGTGCATCAAAGCAAACTATCATGAGATTGATGGTAGTTTTCTATGACGAGCGATTGGTTAGCATAATGCGCTTGTTGTTTATATCAAGTTTCCCAGTATCGTTAAGTAGGCCTCTGATCCTGTAGGTCACAGGTTAGACTACCTTTGCAGATTCAGATCTTTTTTGAAATACCAGACTTCATTATACTCACAGAACTAATGTTTTAAAAGCTTGTTTGTAAATAAAATGCATTTATAATGACAGCTATCTTCAACTCCCGCTTTACTTAATCTCATCCTGTGTGCAATATACAATATATGAGCACAAATGAATATGTATTTTGTTAATAATAAATGTAAAAATATTTCATATATGAATATTTTCTTTATTTTTTCAGTGCGAGCTTGTAATTAAGTTCTTCGGTAGTATATGAATGTTTATATGCACTTACATATGTATGTATGTATGTATACACATATGTGCAGGTGTATGTATGTATTTGTAGATATGCATTTATGAACGTATATATGCATTTATGTATGAATGCATTGATGAAACTTTGGTATATTAAGGTCAGGTGCTTGTTGTTTTATATAAAGGGCTTCATAAATAAATAAATACAACAGCATTGTGCCAAAATCCTACCAAAGAAACTTAATGAACAACCTAGCAAACAGAATCAGGAAGATCTGCTCTAAACACAAGATTGAGGAAGAACTTGGCTATCACAGAAAAATTTTGCTAATGAACAACTACCCAGAGCGTTTTATTGATAACAACATAAGAGAACGGCAGATTCGCACTAGAGAGGATACAGTCAAGCAGTTTTTCCTAAACTTACCATTTAGAGGCGACGTACCAGCCTCAATAATTGCACGGCGGCTGAATAGAATAACTAAGGAGAACTTTCCCAGTGTTAAAGTTAATATGACATTTAGCACACAGAGAATCATGAGGTTGGATGCCAAAGATCAATTGCCAATTCTCTCCAAATAATTCATAGTCTACAAATTCTCATGTATGTGCGGTAGCACATATATCGGACGTACGAAAAAGCAATTGATAAACAGAATCCAGCAACATTTGCCACAGAAATTGATTAACAAAGGCACGCAGATGATTTTAAATGCATTGAGGATTTCAGTGATAAAGCCCGTAATAGAGAAATAAAAAAAGTAAGAATTAGACACGATAAAAAATTAGCTGACTTGGGAATTTATAGACCCAAAGAAAGTGATAATTTAATCGGGACTAATAGAATAGTAAATCTATCAACATTAAATCTTAAGAAGGATCAAGTTGAACTACTTAACCGTGGTTTAAACATGGCTATTCCTAATGAAAGATCGGTTAGAAACGAATTAATTACTGAGGCTGTCAAAACGGCAAAGCTTCTTTCGGATAATGATAAGGTGAAATTTGAATTAGACGTTGCCTCATTGGTTTTAACACACAAAGAGGATAAAGTTAAGCCTAATTATGAAATTAAACGTCTCAGAAAAGATTTAGTATCAAATAATGTTATATGTCTTAAGGCGGATAAAGGAGGAGCTACAGTTCTGATGAATCAATCTGATTATAACAATAAAATGATAGAACAGTTAAGTAATGCTGAAGTATACAATAAAATAACAAAAGACCCTACTGATAAGTTACAAGGGCAAGTAAAATTATTAATCAATAAAATGATTGCTAATGAAGAATTGGATTCGACGCATGGTAACACTCTCATTCAAAGAGATACGGTTGCACCCAGAGTTTATGGTTTAGTTAAAGTGCATAAGCCGGGTAATCCTTTAAGAATTATAGTGAATGTACAACACTCCCCAACATATAAAATTTCAAAGTTTTTGTGCCATAGAATAAGAAAATATTCCTATTTCTTAGAACATACCTTGCTTAACTCATATCATTTGGTTGAAATTATTGATAAATATGTACTAGATGAAAAGGATAGATTAGTAAGCTTAGATGTAGTATCAATGTACACAAATATACCGGTACCTGAGGCTCTGGATTGTTTTAGACGTTTCCTAGTTGATCACCCACTAATATTAGAAGGAAGCAAAATGACGTTAGGACACGTCATGGAGATGATGTATATTTGTATGTCCTCCACTTATTTTAAATTTCGTAAGGAATTTTATAAACAAATTAGAGGCGTTCCAATGGGACAACCTTTGTCGGTCCCAATAGCTAATATCTTTATGCATTATTTGGAAAATAATCTGTTGAATAAGACTCCATTGAAACCAAAACTGTACCTACGTTTCTTGGATGATATATTACTAATCTGGAACCAGGGTGACAATAAATTGGTAAATTTCTTAAATTTAGCTAATCGAATGAGCGATCTCCAATTTACCTTAGAAAGGGAATCATCAGGTGAATTACCAATTTTGGATGTCAAATTAATTATAAATGGTCAGAAATTAGGAAGAGATATTTATAGGAAGGATACTTATTCAGGAATCCTTCTTAATTTCAAGTCCAATTACCCGTATCGTATGAAAGTCGGTATTTTAAAGTCATTAACATTAAGAAGACTTAAATTAACAGATATAAAGCATAGGAAGTTACAATTAGGTAGACTACGCAATATATTCAAGGCTAATGGTTACCCTCTTCATTTAATAGATGCAACAATGATGGACGTCGTGAAAAAATTTAATCCTAGTTTGAGGTACATAGAAGCGGATAAGAAGAAGAAGGAACGGGAGGTCATGGTATTACCGGACCCTATATTCAGTAGGAAAGTGAAACCATTAGCTTAAAAATACAATATAATGATCGTTTTAAAACAGTTCTTTACACTAAGAAATATACTCCCTAATTAAGAAAGAAAAAATGGAACCCTTGTAAACATCAGGAGTGTATGAGATCCCATGCAATGATTGTAGTCTCAAGTATGTTGGTGAGACCATGCGTCCAATCAAAGTAAGAAGAGGTGAACATAAAACTGCGTGTAAGTATGGACATATTGCTAAATCAGATCTTGCTCGTCATGTATTGGAGACTGGGCATACTATCGACTGGGAGGAATGCAAACGCATAGCAATATGTAGTCGTAATATGGTGACGAGATTTATTAGGGAATCTATAGAAATTAAATCTAGAGATAATATTATGAATGAAACAGCTGTTGAAAAATCTTTAGGTCCGATTTGGAATACTGCACTAGCTAGTAGAAGAAAAAGGCGATTGCATGAATTGGTAACTGAAGCTAGCTCCAGTAAAAGATTAAGAACATCAGATTAAGATTGACTAATTAGTGGGCTTTTATTCAACAAATGAATTAAAAATTATTATGAATATAGTCTTCAAAATTTCATCTCTAACTATTCATTTGATTTTAAAACAAATAGTGATTTCAACCTTAATTTTCTGTTTTACACCCCCACCCTACCAATTGGAAATATTCTAATAATACAATAGTTATAAGTAATAATTTGTCTGACGCGTGCAAAGGGTAAATTAATGTCTATTGACTGCAGTTTCATTTAGATGTACGTACATGTGTATCAAAATAAAATAATTTATATAATTAAACGAACATTGGTTGCGCGGGTGGTGATAACAATTATTATAATCAAGGTTGCGGTCTTGATATAAACACCTGACCCATTAATTACTTACATATGTCAGTATAAACTAAGAATTGTATAGTGTAGAAAAGGCAATTCATCCAGTAGACCGGTTTCGTCCTTATTGGGAACTCATCAAGTACTGGCCAGAATTTGCCGCGGACAGGATACGAACCTGGGCACGTCTGCTTCGGAATCTGGTGCTCTAACCACTGAGCTATCCTGCCGCACACTACACTACACACAATTTTCAGTTATATACTAACTAATGTAACTTGGTTAGTCAATTTTTCCTTTAGGTGGAGCTCATATGGCATCCATTTAGACCCAAAGTTCCAACTAACCATGCCCAATCTGTCATTACTGAACAGACACCACATTACATGGGGAAGTGGTATTGAAATGAACATTTATATAATTAAACGAACATTGGTTGCGCGGGTGGTGATAACAATTATTATAATCAAGGTTGCGGTCTTGATATAAACACCTGACCCATTAATTACTTACATATGTCAGTATAAACTAAGAATTGTATATTGTAGAAAAGGCAATTCATCCAGTAGACCGGTTTCGTCCTTATTGGGAACTCATCAAGTACTGGCCAGAATTTGCCGCGGACGGGATACGAACCTGGGCACGTCTGCTTCGGAATCTGGTGCTCTAACCACTGAGCTATCCTGCCGCACACTACACTACACACAATTTTCAGTTATATACTAACTAATGTAACTTGGTTAGTCAATTTTCCTTTAGGTGGAGCTCATATGGCATCCATTTAGACCCAAAGTTCCAACTAACCATGCCCAATCTGTCATTACTGAACAGACACCACATTACATGGGGAAGTGGTATTGAAATGAACATTTATATAATTAAACGAACATTGGTTGCGCAGGTGGTGATAACAATTATTATAATCAAGGTTGCGGTCTTGATATAAACACCTGACCCATTAATTACTTACATATGTCAGGATAAACTAAGAATTGTACAGTGTAGAAAAGGCAATTCATCCAGTAGACCGGTTTCGTCCTTATTGGGAACTCATCAAGTACTGGCCGGAATTTGCCGCGGACGGGATACGAACCTGGGCACGTCTGCTTCGGAATCTGGTGCTCTAACCACTGAGCTATCCTGCCGCACACTACACAACACACAATTTTCAGTTATATACTAACTAATGTAACTTGGTTAGTCAATTTTTCCTTTAGGTGGAGCTCATATGGCATCCATTTAGACCCAAAGTTCCAACTAACCATGCCCAATCTGTTATTACTGAACAGACACCACATTACATGGGGAAGTGGTATTGAAATGAACATTTATATAATTAAACGAACATTGGTTGCGCGGGTGGTGATAACAATTATTATAATCAAGGTTGCGGTCTTGATATAAACACCTGACCCATTAATTACTTACATATGTCAATATAAACTAAGAATTGTATAGTGTAGAAAAGGCAATTCATCCAGTAGACCGGTTTCGTCCTTATTGGGAACTCATCAAGTACTGGCCAAAATTTGCCGCGGACAGGATACGAACCTGGGCACGTCTGCTTCGGAATCTGGTGCTCTAACCACTGAGCTATCCTGCCACACACTACACTACACACAATTTTCAGTTATATACTAACTAATGTAACTTGGTTAGTCAATTTTTCGTTTAGGTGGAGCTCATATGGCATCCATTTAGACCCAAAGTTCCAACTAACCATGCCCAATATGTCATTACTGAACAGACACCACATTACATGGGGAAGTGGTATTGAAATGAACATTTGTATAATTAAACGAACACTGGTTGCGCGGGTGGTGGTAACAATTATTATAATCAAGGTTGCGGTCTTGATATAAACACCTGACCCATTAATTACTTACATATGTCAGTATAAACTAAGAATTGTATAGTGTAGAGAAGGCAATTCATCCAGTAGACCGGTTTCGTCCTTATTGGGAACTCATCAAGTACTGGCCAGAATTTGCCGCGGACAGGATACGAACCTAGGCACGTCTGCTTTCGAATCTGGTGCTCTAACAACTGAGCTATCCTGCCGCACATTACACTACACACAATTTTCAGTTATATACTAACTAATGTAACTTGGTTAATCAATTTTTCCTTTAAGGTGGAGCTCATATGGCATCCATTTAGACCCAAAGTTCCAACTAACCATGCCCAATCTCTCATTACTGAACATACACCACATTACATGGGGAAATATGAGTATTGAAATGAACATTTATATAATTAAACGAACATTGGTTGCGCGGGTGGTAGTAACAATTATTATAATCAAGGTTGCGGTCTTGATATAAACACCTGACCCATTAATTACTTACATATGTCAGTATAAACTAAGAATTGTATAGTGTAGAAAAGGCAATTCATCCAGTAGACCGGTTTCGTCCTTGTTGGGAACTCATCAAGTACTGGCCAGAATTTGCCGCGGACAGGATACGAACCTGGGCACGTCTGCTTCGGAATCTGGTGCTCTAACTACTGAGCTATCCTGCCGCACACTATACTACACACAATTTGCAGTTATATACTAACTAATGTAACTTGGTTAGTCAATTTTTCCTTTAGGTGGAACTCATATGGCATCCATTTAGACCCAAAGTTCCAACTAACCATGCCCAATCTGTCATTACTGAACAGACACCACATTACATGAGGAAGTGGTATTGAAATGAACATTTATATAATTAAACGAACATTGGTTGCGCGGGTGATGATAACAATTATTATAATCAAGGTTGCGGTCTTGATACAAACACCTGACCCATTAATTACTTACATATGTCAGATTAAACTAAGAATTGTATAGTGTAGAAAAGGCAATTCATCCAGTAGACCGGTTTCGTCCTTATTGGAACTCATCAAGTACTGGCCAGAATTTGCCGCGGACAGGATACGAACCTGGGCACGTCTGCTTCGGAATCCGGTGATCTAACCACTGAGCTATCCTGCCGCACACTACACTACACACAATTTTCAGTTATATACTAACTAATGTAACTTGGTTAGTCAATTTTTTCCTTTAGGTGGAGCTCATATGGCATCCATTTAGACCCAAAGTTCCAACTAACCATGCCCAATCTGTCATTACTGAACAGACACCACATTACATGGGGAAGTGGTATTGAAATGAACATTTATATAATTAAACGAACATTGGTTGCGCGGGTGGTGATAACAATTATTATAATCAAGGTTGCGGTCTTGATATAAACACCTGACCCATTAATTACTTACATATGTCAGTATAAACTAAGAATTGTATAGTGTAGAAAAGGCAATTCATCCAGTAGACCGGTTTCGTCCTTATTGGGAACTCATCAAGTACTGGCCAGAATTTGCCGCGGACAGGATACGAACCTGGGCACGTCTGCTTCGGAATCTGGTGCTCTAACCACTGAGCTATCCTGCCGCACACTACACTACACACAATTTTCAGTTATATACTAACTAATGTAACTTGGTTAGTCAATTTTTCCTTTAGGTGGAGCTCATATGGCATCCATTTAGACCCAAAGTTCCAACTAACCATGCCCAATCTGTCATTACTGAACAGACACCACATTACATGGGGAAGTGGTATTGAAATGAACATTTATATAATTAAACGAACATTGGTTGCGCGGGTGGTGATAACAATTATTATAATCAAGGTTGCGGTCTTGATATAAACACCTGACCCATTAATTACTTACATATGTCAGTATAAACTAAGAATTGTATAGTGTAGAAAAGGCAATTCATCCAGTAGACCGGTTTCGTCCTTATTGGGAACTCATCAAGTACTGGCCAGAATTTGCCGCGGACAGGATACGAACCTGGGCACGTCTGCTTCGGAATCTGGTGCTCTAACCACTGAGCTATCCTGCCGCACACTACACTACACACAATTTTCAGTTATATACTAACTAATGTAACTTGGTTAGTCAATTTTTCCTTTAGGTGGAGCTCATATGGCATCCATTTAGACCCAAAGTTCCAACTAACCATGCCCAATCTGTCATTACTGAACAGACACCACATTACATGGGGAAGTGGTATTGAAATGAACATTTATATAATTAAACGAACATTGGTTGCGCGGGTGGTGATAACAATTATTATAATCAAGGTTGCGGTCTTGATATAAACACCTGACCCATTAATTACTTACATATGTCAGTATAAACTAAGAATTGTATAGTGTAGAAAA